>JAQQPU010011882.1:0-27043 GCA_029168905.1 Artemia sp. Kazakhstan ARC1039
CCCCCCCCCTCCTCCACGCCCCTTATTCCCCCAAACTCATCCAATCAAAATTTTGAGATAGCCATTTTGTTCAGCGTAGATGATTTCCAAATAGAAAATATGTTTTTGAGGAGGACACTCCCCCGCAACCCTTAGGGCAATGGTTTTAAGTTATGCCCTGGGGGCATATAAGGTTTTTATAGAAGGCTTTGTCGTAGAAACTTCAAAAAAGGCTCATTAGATTGGAAATTCAAAGGGCTAATGCCCTTTTCAATAGTCGAAAGTGATTGGAGGGCATTTAGCCCCCCCCCCTCCACGCCCATCATTCCCCCAAACACATCCAATCAAAATTTTGAGATAGCCATTTTGTTCAGTGTATTTGATTTCCACATAGAAAATATGTTTTTGAGGAGGACAATCCTCAACAACCCTTAGGCAAGGGTTTTAAGTTATGCCCTGGGGGCATATAAGGTTTTTGTAGGAGGCGTTGTCGTAGAAACTTCAAAAAAGGCTCCTTCGACTGGAAATTCAAAGGGCTAGTGCCCTTTTTAATAGTCAAAAGTGATTTGAGGGAAACTAGCCCCCCCACGCCCATCATTCCCCCAAAACCATCCAATCAAAATTTTGAGATAGCCATTTTATTCAGCGTAGTTGCTTTTCACATAGAAAATATGTTTTTGAGGAGGACACTCCCCCACAACCCTTAGAGTAAGGGTTTTAAGTTATGCCCTGTGGGCATATAAGGTTTTTGTAGAAGGCGTTGTCGTAGAAACTTCAAAAAGGCTCATTCGATTGGGAATTCAAAGGGATAATGCCCTTTTTAATAGTCGAAAGTAATTGGAAGGAAACTAACAACCCTTCCACGCCCATTATTTCCCCAAACACATCCAATCAAAATTTTGAGATAGCCATTTTATTCCACGCAGTTCAAAGTGCAGGAAATTATACCTTTGAGCAGGACACTCCCCCCACAATCTTCAGGGTAAGGGTTATAAGTTATGCCCTGGGGGCATATACGTTTTTATTGAAACTTCTGTCGTAGAAACTTGAAAAAGGGCTCATTCGATTGAAAATTCAGAGCTCTGGTGCCCTTTTTAACAGTCGAAAGTGATTTGAGGGCAACTAGCCCCCCCTCTCTCGCCCACGTTTTCCCCAAACACTTCCAATCAAAATTTTGAGATATCCATTTTTTTCAACGTAGTCGAAAGTTCTGGAAATTAGGTCTTTAATTAGGAATTAGAAAAATTAGGAATTTAGGACGATAACCCCATCAGAGCCCTCAGTGCAAGGGTTGTAAGTTATTCCCTGGGGGCAAATAAGGTTTATATAGAAAGTTGTTGCAGAAATTTCAAAAGGGGTTCATTTGATTGGAAATTGAAACTGCCCTTTTCAATAGTCGAAAGTGAGTGGAGAGTAATTAACCCCCCTCTCACGCCCACCGTTCCCCCAAACACATCCAATCAAAATTTTCAGATAACCATTTTGTTCAACGTACTAAAAATAGCTGAAAATTAGGTCTTTGAGGATGAAAACCCGCCCGCACTCAGGGCGAGGGTTTTAAGTTATCGCCTGGGGGCATATACGGTTCTAATTGAAAGCGTTGTCGTAGAAACTTAAAAAGGGCTCATTTGATTGAAAATTGAAACGGCTAGTGCCTTTTTTATAGTTGAAAGTGATTGGAGAAAGACTAACACCCCTCTCACGCTCACCATTTTCCCAGACACATCCAATCTAACTTTTGAGATAGTCATTTTGTTTAACGTAATTGAAAGTTCTGGAAATTAGGTCTTAGAGGATGAGAACTACCCTCACAGCCCTTAGGGTAAGGGTTGTAAATATGCCCTGGGGGCATATAAGGTGTTTATAGTAAGTGTTGTCGTAGAAACTCAAAAAGGGCTCATTCGATTGGAAATCGAAAGGCCTAGTGCCATTTTTAATAGTCGAAAATGATTGGAAGGCTTGACATTTTTATAGTAAAGATTGATGTGGATATAATGTATTATCTTTTTGTTGTTGTTGTTGTTGTTTAGACCAGGGCACTTTGTATCGAAGTAGTTGTCGTAGGAACTTCGAAAAGGGCTCATTCGATTGAAAATAGAAAGGGCTGATGCCTGTTTTAATAGTCGAAAGTGATTGGAGGGAAACTAAACCCCCTCCCACGCCCACACTGCCATTTGACTTTATGTTTAAAAACTAAATGCTGCCATAAGACTAAATCAAAATGCACTGTGTTAATGCTAATTCCCAATTAGGCATCTCAGCTGTATCTCAAGAACCACTAAGGGTATTATGTTCAAACTTTCGGGGCTGCTTCTGCTCTTAAAATTTAACCAAATCAAAATAGCGTAAGTGTATCCAAGCAATCAAAGAAAGCAAACAAATTTTTTTGCGAATGGTATCAAGTTTTCCATTTCAGGTCAACTAGAGGAGGTATGAAACTAAATTAAACACTACTATTTGTGTCCAGATTTTAAAAAGGGTGTATCTTGTAAAAAATTGCTGAAAATTTTTCTCCAGCATACAAATAGCAGGCCAAGCTAGAAAGTCTTAAAAAACTAAAAGATTTAAAGTGCTATTTTCTTTTTCCCTTAAAGGACTATGTCAATATAAAACGAAGAGAAATTAATTTAAAACCTTTTTTTCACAAAATAAGTTTTCAAAGGAAAGTAAAGAACTCTATTAAACAAAAAATAAGCAAAAATAAAATTAAATAATCTACAAAGCGTGAAACTACCACAAATCAGCATCGACAAATAAAGGAAACCCAAAACGAACAGAAATTACAATAAATAACCGAGTCAAACTCAAAAAGACCAGAAATTAACATAAGTTGTGCTCAAAACCCCCTATGCCTTCCCAGGGCCAGAACATAATTTGCACTTTCCTGAAAAAAATATAAATGTTTTTACTTTTACACATTGCACTTTATACACTGCACTACACATTGCACTTTACGCATTGCACATTGCACTTTACAAATGGTGCCCAAATTGTTCTTTACCCCTATGCCTTCCCAAGGCCGATGTAATCGGGCCATGTTCCATTCATTTATCGATGCTGACTTGTGGTAGTTTCATTACTTGGTAGATTATTTGATTTTATTTTTGCTCATTTTTGTTTAATGGAGTTCTTTACTTTTCTTTGAAAAACTTATTTTGTGAAAAAAGTTTTTTAAATTAATTTCTGTTCGTTTTATATTGACATAGTCTTTTCAGGGAAAAAGATAATAATACTTTAAATCTTTTCGTTTTCTTAGACTTTATAGCTTGGCCTGCTATATGTATGCTGGAGAAAAATTTTCAGCAATTTTTAACAACATACACTCGTTTAAAAATCTAGACACAAATAGTACTGTTTAATTTAGTTTCATACCTCCTCTAGTTGACCTGAAATGGAAAACTTGATACCATTCGCAAAAAAATCTGTTTACTTTCTTTGATAGCTTGGATACACTTACGCTATTTTGATTTGGTTAAATTTTAAGAGCAGAAATGGGAGGGTTGTTGTGCGAGGGTGGGAGTGGAAGGGGGATTAGTTGCCCTCAAATCACTTTCGACTGTTAAAAAGGGTATCAGTCCTTTCTATTTTCAATCGAATGAGCCCTTTTCCAAGTTGCCGCGACAACTCATTCGATACGAAGTGCCCAGGTCTAAACAACAACAACAACAAAAAATAATACATTATACCCACTTCGATCTTTACTATAAAAATGTCAAGCCTTCCACTCACTTTCGACTATTAAAAGGGCACTAGGCCTTTCAATTTCCAATCGAATGAGCCCTTTTGGAAACGACAACGCTTTCTATAAACACCTTATATGCCCCCAGGGCATAAATTTCAACCCTTACCCTAAGGTCTGTTAGGGTGGTTGTCATCCTCCAAAACCGAATTTCTAGAACTTTCAACTACGTTAAACAACATGGCAATCTCAAAATTTTTATTCAATAAGTTTGGGGAAATGGTAGGCGTGAGAGGACTAGTTGCCCTCAAATCACTTTCGACTGTTAAAAAGGGTATCAGTCCTTTCTATTTTCAATCGAATGAGCCCTTTTCCAAGTTCCCGCGACAACTCATTCGATATGAAGTGCAATGGTCTAAACAACAACAACAACAAAAAATAATAAATTATACCCACTTCGATCTTTACTATAAAAATGTCAAGCCTTCCACTCACTTTCGGCTATTAAAAGGGCACTAGGTCTTTCAATTTCCAATTGAATGAGCCCTTTTGGAAATGACAACGCTTTCTATAAACACCTTATATGCCCCCAGGGCATAAATTACAACCCTTACTCTAAGGTCTGTTAGGGTGGTTGTCATCCTCCAAGACCAAATTTCTAGAACTTTCAGCTACGTTAAACAACATGTCTATCACACAATCTTGATTGAATAAGTTTGGGGAAATGGTGGGCGTGAGAGGGGCGGGCGGTAGTCGCTCTCGAATCGCTTTCACCTATTCTACGACAAAACTTTCAATAAAATCTTATATGCCCCCAGGGCATAACTTACAACCCTTGCCCTGAGTGCTGGGGGGGGGGGGGTGTTATTCTCAAAGACCTAATTTCCAGAACTTTCTACTATGTTGAACAAAGTGGCAACCTGAAAATTTTGATTCGATGTATTTGGAGAAATGGTGGGTGTGAGAGGGGGGTTAGTTACCCTCCAATCACTTTTGACTATTACAAAGGGCACTAGCCCTCTCAATTTCGAATTGAATGAGCCCCTTTTGAAGTTTTACGACAACTCTATCTATAAAAACCTTATATGCCCCCAGGGCAGAACTTACAACCTTTGCTCTTGGAGTTCTGGGGGGTTTGTCATCCTTAAATGCATAATTCCCAGAACTTTCAACTACGTTGCAAAAAAATGGCAGTCTCTAAACTTTGATTGAATGTTTTTGGGGAAATGGTGGGCGTAAGAGGGGGGTTAATTACTCCCCACTCACTTTCGAATATTAAAAAGGGCAATTTCAATTTCCAGTCAAATGAGCCCTTTTTGAAATTTCTATAACAACTTTCTATATAAACTTTATATGCCCCCTGGGCATAACTTACAACCGTTGCACTGAGGGCTCTGAGGGTATTACCATCCTAAAAGACCTAATTTCAAGAACTTTCAACTACGTTGAAGAAAATGAATATCTAAAAATTTTGATTGGATGTGTTTGGGAAAATGGTGGGTGTGAAAGGGGAGTTAGTCGCTGTCCAATCTCTTTCAACTATTAAAAAGGCACTAGTCCTTTCAATTTCCAATTCAATGACCCCTTTTGACTACGTTGAATAAAATGGCTATCTAAAACATTGATTGGATGTGTTTGGAGAAAAGATGGGCGTGAGAGGGGGGCTGGTTGCCTTCAAATCATTTTTGACTATCGAAAAGGACACTAGCCCTTTGAATTTCCAATCGATTAAGCCCTTTTTCAAGTTTCTACGACAAATATTTCAATAAAAACCTTATATGCCCCCTGGGCATAACTCATAACCCTTGCCCTGAAGACTGTGAGGGGAGTGTCCTGCTCAAAGGTATAATTTCCTGAACTTTGAACTGCGTGGAACCAAATGGCTATCTCAAAATCTTTATTGGATGTGTTTGGGGAAATGGTGGGCGTGGAAGGGGTGTTAGTTGCTTTCCAATCGCTTTCGACTATTAAAAAGGGCACTAGCCATTTCAATTTCCAATTGAATGAGCCCTTTTGAAGTTTCTACGATAACTTGTTATACAAAAACCTTATATGCCCCCTGGACATAATTAACAACCCTTGCCCTGAAGGCTGTAGGGGGGCTGTCATCCTCAAAGACCTAATTTCCAGAACTTAAAACTACGTTGAACAAAATGGCTATCTCAAAATTTTGATTAGATGTGTTTGGGGAAAAAGTGGGCGTGAGAGGCAGGTTAGTTGCCCTCTAATCTCCTTCGACTATTCAAAAGGGCACTAGCCCTTTGAATTTCCAATCGAATGAGCATTTTTTAAAGTTTCTATGACAACGCCTTCTATAAAAATCCTTATATGCCCCCAGGGCATAACTTACAACCCTTGCCCTAAGGGCTGTGGGGGACTGTCCTAAAAAACATAATTTCTATGTGGATATCAACTACGCTGAACAAAATGGCTATCTCAAAATTTTGATTGGATGTGTTTCGGGAAATGGTGGGCGTGGAAGGGGTGTTAGTCACCTTCCAATCACTTTTGACTATTAAAAAGTGCAAAAGTCACTCCAATTTCCAATTGAATGAGCACTTTTCGAAGTTTCTTCGGAAAGTGCTCATTCTCGAAAACTTCTTCGATACGAAGTGCCCTGCTCTAAAGGAAAAAATTAATAAATAATACATTGTGTCAACATCGTTCTTATATGCCCCCAGGGCATAACTTAAAACCCTTGCCCTGAGGGTTGTGGGGGAGTGTCCTCCTCTTTACTTAGTCCCCGTTTCTTGTCTCGTTGTCGAGTGTCTCCGTTCTTTACCTAGGCAGCGCGATCGTGCTGCCTATGATTTACACAACAAGTTTTTATATAAACCTTATATGCCCCCAGGGCATAACTTACAACCGTTGTACTGAGGGCTCTGAGGGGGTTATCATCCTAAAAGACCTAATTTCCAAAACGTACAACTACATTGAACAAAATTAATATCTCAAAATTTTGATTGGATATGTTTCGGAAAATTGTGGGCGTGAGAGGGGCGTTAGTCGCTATCCAATCATTTCCAACTATTAAAAACGCACTAGCCCTTCTAATTTCCAATTGAATGAGCCCTTTTTAAGGTTCTACGACAACGCTCTCAATAAAAACTTTATATACCCCAGGGCATACTTACAACCATTGCACTGAGGGCTCTGAGGGGGTTATCATCCTAAAACACCTAATTTCCAGAACTTTGAACTACGTTGAACAAAATGGATATCTCAAAATTTTAATTCGATATGTTTGGGGAAATGGTGGGCGTGAGAGGGGCTTTGCTCGCTATCCAATCACTTTCAACTATTAAAAAAGGCACTAGTCCTTTCAATTTCCATTTGAATGAGCACTTTTGAAGTTTCTACGACAACGCTTTCAATAAAAAATGCCTCCAGGGCATAACTTACAACCCTTGCCCTGAGAGCTGTGGGGGGAGGGGTTGTCATCCTTAAAGACCTAATTTCCAAGACTTTCAACTACGTTGAATAAAATGGCTATCTAAAAATTTGGATAGGATGTGTTTGGGCAAAAGTTGGGCGTAAGAGGGGGGTTTGTTGCCCTCAAGTCACTTTCGACTATTAAAAAGGGTACTAGCCCTTTGAATATCAAATCGAATGAGCCCTTTTTCAAGTTTATACGACAAAGATTTCAATAAAAAACCTTATATGGCCCCAGGGTATAACTTATAATCCTTGCCCTGAGGGTTATGGGGGAGTGTCATCCTCAAAATATATTTTCTATCTGGAAATCAACTACGCTGAACAAAATGGCTACCTCAAAATTTTTATTGGATGTGTTTGGGGGAATGATGGGCGTGGGAAGGGGGCTAGTTGTCCTCCCATCACTTTCGACAATTAAAAAGGGCACTAGCCCTTTGAATTTCAAATTGAATGAGCTCACTCGATTGCAAATTGAAATGACTAGTGCCCTTTTTAATAGTCAAAAGTGGTTGGAAAGCAACTAACACCCCTTCCACGCCCACAATTTCCCCAAACACATCCAACAAAGATTTTCAGACAGCAATTTTGTTCCACGCAGTTCAAAGTTCAGGAAATTACACCTTTGAGCAAGACACTCCCCCCACAGTCTTGAGGACCAGGGCTATAAGTTATGCCCTGGGGGCATATAAGGTTTTAATTGAAATCTGTGTCGTAGAAACTTGAAAAAGGGCTCATTTGATTGGAAATTCAATAGGATAATGCCCTTTTTAATAGTCGAAAGTCATTTGAAGGCAACTAACCCCCCCCCCCCCCTCACGCCCATGTTTTCTCCAAACACATCCAATCAATATTTTAGATAGCCATTTTATTCAACGTAGTTGAAAGTTTTGGATAATAGGTCTTTAAGGATGACAACTCCCCCCCCCCCCTCCCCCTTCCCAGCGCCCTCAGGGCAAGGTTTGTAAGTTATGCCATGGGGGCATATAAGGTTTTTATTAAAAGCGTAGAGACTTCAAAAGGGCTCATTCAATTGGAAATTGAAAGGGCTAGTGCCTTTTTTAATAGTTGAAAGTGATTGGAGAGCCATTAACGCCCCTCTCACGCCCACCTTTTTCCCAAACACATCCAATCAAAATTTTGAGATATCCATTTTGTTCAACGTAGATGAAAGTTCTTGAAATTAGGTCTTTTAGGATGCTAACCCCATCATAGCCCTCAGTGCAAGGGTTGTAAGTTATGCGCTGGGGGAATATAAAGTTTATATAAAAAGTTGTTATAGAAATTTCAAAAAGAGCTCATTTGATTGCAAATTGAAATTGCCATTTTAATAGTCGATAGTGAGTGGAGAGTAATTACCGCCCACCCCCCCCCTCTTACGCCCACCATTGCCCCAAAAACATTCAATCAAAGTTTAGAGATAGTCATTTTGTTCAACGTAGTTAAAAGTTCTGGAAATTATGTATTTAAGGATGACAAACCCCAAGAGCCCCAAGGGCAAAGGTTCTAAGTTCTGCCCTGAGGGCATATAAGATTTTTATAGATACAGTTGTCTTAAAACTTCAAAAGGGGCTCATTCAATTTGAAATTGAGAGGGCTAATGCACTTTTTAATAGTCGAAAGTGTTTGGAGGGTAACTAACCCCCCTCTCACGCCCACCATTCCTCCAAACATAATCCAATCAAAATTTTCAGATAGCCATTTTGTTCAACGTAGTAGAAAGCTCTGGAAATTAGGTATTTGAGAATGACACCCCCCCCCCCCAGCACTCACGGCAGGGGCTGTAAGTTATGCCCTTGGGGCACATAAGGTTTTTATTGAAAGTTTAGTCGTCGAAACTTCAAAAGGGCTCATTTGATTGGAAGCTGAAAGGGCGATGGCCATTTTTAATAGGTGAAAGTGATTGGAGAGCGACTACCGCCTCTCTCACGCCCACCATTTCCCCAAACACATCCAATCTAAATTTCGAGACAGTCATGTTGTTTAACGTAGTTGAAAGTTCTAGAAATTCGGTCTTAGAGGATGACAACCACCCTAACAGACCTTAGGGTAAGGGTTGTAATTTATGCCCTGGGGGCATATAAGGTGTTTATAGAAAGCGTTGTCGTTTCCAAAAGGGCTCATTCGATATGAAATTGAAAGGCCTAGTGCCCTTTTTAATAGTCGAAAGTGATTGGAAGGCTTGAGATTTTCATATAGTAAAGATCGAAGTGGGTATAATGGATTATTTTTTGTTGTTGTTGTTGTTTAAACCAGGGCACTTCGTATCGAAGGAGTTGTCGTCAGAAATTCGAAAAGGGTACATTCGATTGAAAATAGAAAGTGCTGGTGCCCTTTTTAATAGTCGAAAGTAGTTTTAGGGCGACTAATCCCCCTTCCACTCCCACCCTCCCACGTTATCCCTCCCAAGCCAACCCTCCCAAATCTGCTCTTAAAATTTAACCAAATCAAAATAGCGTAAGTGTATCCGAGCTATCAAAGAAAGTAAACAGATTTTTTTTGCGAATGGTATCAATTTTTCCATTTCAGGTCAACTATAAGAAGTATGAAACTAAATTAAACAGTACTATTTGTATCTAGATTTTTAAACGAGTGTATGTTGTTAAAAATTGCTGAAAATTCTTCTCCGGCATAGAAATAGCAGGCTAAACTACAAAGTCTTAAAAAATGAAAATTTTCAAAGCATTATTTTCTTTTTCCCTGAAAAGACTTTGTCAATATAAAACGAACAGAAATTAATTTAAAAAACTTTTTCCGCAAAACAAGTTTTTCAAAGAAAAGTAAAGAACTCCATTAAGCAAAAAATAAGCAAAAATAAAATTAAATAATCTACCAAGCGTGAAACTACCACAAATCAGCATCGATAAAAAATGAAACCCAAAACGAACAGAAAGTACAATAATTAACCGAGTCAAACTCAAAACGAGCAGAAATTAAAATAAGTTGGGCGCAAAACCCCTGTGTCTTCCGAAGGCCAGAACAAAATTTGAACTTTACTGAAATAATACAAATAAATGTGCATTGTCAGTTTAATATACATATACTGATATTTAGTAATAAAAATGTTAATATTATTTGATTTATTATAGTTATGAAAGTAAAAACATTTTTGTTTCTTCAGTAAAGTGCAAATTTTGTTCTGGCCTTGGGAAAGCATAGGGGTTTTGCGCCCAACTTATGTTAAATGGTGGAATGGGGAAATGATATGCTTTAGGGGAGGGGTCTAGTTGCCCTCCAATCATTTTCGACTATTAAAAAGGGCACTAGTCGAATGAGCTTTTTTTGAAGTTTCTACGACAACGCCTTCTTTAAAAACTTTATATGCCCCCAGGGCATAACCTAAAATCATTGCCTTGAGGGCTGTGGGAGAGTGTCCTCCTCAAAAACATATTTTTTATCTGGTTATCAACTACGCTGAACAAAACGGCTATCTCAAAATTTGATTGGATGTGTATGGGAAAATGATGGGCGTGGAGGGGGGGGGGTTAGTTGCCCTCCAATCACTTTCGACTATTAAAAAGGGCACTAGCCCTTTGAATTTCCAATCGAATGAGCCTTTTTTGAAGTTTCTACGACAACGCCTTCTATAAAAACCTTATATGCCCCCAGGGCATAACTTAAAACCCTTGCCCTGAGGGTTGTGGGGGAGTGTCCTCCTCAAAAATGTATTTTCTGTCTGGAAAGAAACTACGCTGAACAAAATGGCTATCTCAAAATTAACATATTAACTTATTAACTTATGTTAATATGCTATATCACTTTCTTTCATGTTTCCTATCCTTGGGATATAGGTTTATGAAACTCCTAATAAGTAGATTTCGAAGTGTCTGAATCTGTCAGTGAAAATATAGATACGATAGAAGTTTTTTAACATTGTAATATTCCAAGTTGCAGTTTTCATATTCTTTAAATAATTGAAAGTGGAGGTCCTAGGAGCAGCAACGGACGGGGACTAATACATCTTCTCAAGCCTAAGCGAAGCACTTAAGTTGGCTTAAGGTTGAGCTGGCTGGAAGGGTTCCCTTATACGCTGATTCTGATGGTGTGATTTTCAGTACGATTCCTTGACTTTTTACGGGGAATTCCCCCTTTTTGAAAATTGGATACAAACAGCAAATTCTTCTGATGCACCTATTCTTATCAAAATTTTATATCTTTATGGTTACGGTTACTATTCGGCCGAATCGCTCCTCACCGTGTCACCACGCCGAGTTTGTTACCACAAAGTGTTTGAAGAAGCAATTAAAATGCATCTAGAAAGAAACTTGTTACAGCATCAAGTATTGATAAATCCTTAATAAAACAGCTAAGGTAAACGTGCCATACGGGTCAACCACAAGTTCAATTCAGATGCTGCCCTATCTTTATTGGTTGTCGCTTTCTGTGCCTATTGGCATAGCTGTTACCTTATGCACCATCCTGGGATGAAGTACATAAGTCTAAGTAAGTAAGCAGGCATCTTGAGGTCTAATCCTTAGACCACAAGATGTCTAAGAGATACCTTAGACTCTAAGGTATCTATTAGGTATATTACGATTACGTGTTGTGTCGAAAGAATTTATATTTGCTGCAATGGTTAATCCCTCATACAGCTGTTATTCCTATTTGGTCCTAATTTAGTAAGTAAATTGTTTAGCTACTTGAATGAATAAGCCTTTTACTCGTTTAAGCACCGACTATATCAAAGTAAGAAAAAAGCTAAGTTTGTATAAATTATATTCTTTTCCCGATTTTAAAAAGATATTTTATTTTTTACTGTCTATTAAATGTTACACTTGATAGGAACGGTAAAATCACAATTCCGAAAGTAAACTCTAGTCTTGATTAAAACCTATACTACAATCAGATCAGCCGATTCCGTATTATCTCCGTGCAACAGTTCCTTTTTTAGATTAGGATCCCGCTTTCATTCTTTGTATTGATTTCTACTAGTGTTTCCTGGATGATCATAATACATCAGTGATTTTGTTATTATTTTTTTCTCTTCTGTTTAGCATAAGACGCTCAAAGCGTTCATAATAAGGCTGGGTAAATATCGACCCTGGTCAGGAAAACCTAAACTATCTCTCTCCAAAAATAAGGAAAATAAAATTCTCAAGCCAGAATAAAAAGAAAGTGCTTTAAAGATGATTAATTGTAAAAAAAGGAATTCCTGAGAATCTGCTTAAAAAAGTAAAGAACGATATAAAAATCTATAACAAGGAGAGATAAATTCAGAAAACAAGCTAAATTAAAACGAGAAGAATATACCATGAATGAACACATGAATAAGACGGCCACAATTAAATAAATAATCAAGTCAATGAAACTTATGTTCTACATAAACAAATATTGCAGATTCAAACTGTGATTTTTATTTTCTCAGTTCGAATTATACTTCACATAAAAAAAAAAAATGTTTGATAGAGAAGTGATTAGTTTAAGATAACTAAAGTTAAAAAGAACAAGTTTTTTCAACTGTTAGTAAGGACTAACATTAAAACTTCAAACTAACACAAATTATTACGTGTATGAAGGGGGTTGTCCCCTCTTCAGCACTTTGCTCTTCACACTGAAGTTTTTAGTACTCTAAAAATTGTGTGTACTGTTCTAATTAAATGAATATTGTGATTAAGGAGCCGTTATTAAGGAATTGAGACAAAATTCAAACTTTAAGGTAAAGAGCGAGCTGTTAAAGTGGGGGCAACCCCTTCATATACGTAACAATTATATATTCATTTTAAGTTTCAATGTCGCTCCTTGCTTTCAGTTAAAAAAAAACTTATTTTTTAAAATTTAGTTTCTGATGTTTTTTAAGTCATGCCGAGAAATCCTTCTCCACCTCCAAGGAAAAGCTCCCCCCCCCATCCCACGGAAAGATCCTCTAGACAATTCAATCCCGGTGAAAATATACCCTGGACAATTAACCCTGACATCTCCACTAGTAAAATAGAGTCGGCAAATAAAATGTAAGACAAATAAAAAGAATTTCGTATAGGAATGCTGGCAGATTTCCCCAGTTTAAAATTTCCCATGAAAATTTCACCCCCCCCCCCCTGAAAATTTCCCTCGACATAAAAAGTTTTCCCCGTGGAAAATCCCACGGCAGAAAACTCACTACCCCTGAGTCCACCCAAAAACTGTATACAAACTTCCGAATAACAAATACTATACGTAAACAATAGATAAATTTTAAAACTTAGAATATATCCCCAGGGGCTGCGGGGGATCAAATTATCTCTAAAGGTATAGTTTTTGAACGGCTAGTTGTCCTCCAATCTTTTTGGTCACTTAAAAAGGGCGCTAGGACTGTTAATTTCCGTCCGAATGAGCCCTTTCTCGATATTGTAGGACTATTGGTTCGATGAGATCAACCCTGTGAAAAAAAAAAACAAAAACAAAAAAACGAAAAAAACGGACAAACAGATAAACACGTATCCGTGATCTTCCTTCTGGCAAAAAATACAAAATTCCACATTTTTGCAAATGGGAGCTTGAAACTTCTACAATGGGATTTCCAGAAACGCTAAACCTTATGGTGTGCTTTTCATTGGCTTATGGTCAAGATTAATTGGCTTTTAGGTGACATTTCCCCCATTTTTCGAGAATCAGGTTAATTTTCTCAGGATTGAAGCTTTTGATGGGTAACACAAAACCTAATGAATCTTATTTAGCTGGAAGCATAAAAATTCAATTCTTTTCATGTAACATTTAATCTCAAATTTCCGTTTTTTAAGAGTTTTAGTTACTATTGAGCCGTGGCGTTCCTTACATACGGTTCGTTACAATTAACTGTTTGATGCATAAAACAAAACAATCAAAAACTTCAGTAAAGTACTGTTTGAAAAGTACTGTTTGATGCATAGTTACAAATCTTTACGGGATATGTCAGGGGATCTTCATTTTGAGTGTTAGAGTAAGAATTCATGCCCATAGAACTGGGTTTGAAAGCATAATTTTTCAAATTATGAATATAGAAAATTAAAAATCAATGCCAAATTTAACTGATACAAGACAAGAAAAAAAAATATTTACGTCGAGGAAACCTCTGTGGGATGCAAGGTGGGGAGCAATCTTGCTCTGTCACGTCTTCTAGATTCATTATGAAAACATATGTCTTGCCACTTTCGTTTTTCACTGGTACTATCACAAGGTTGCACAAAAATTTTGAACCTGAAAATATAAAGAACAATTTAAAAGAAACATGTTTGACAAGCCTTCGCAAGTTATTAGTACGCATCTTTTTCTGCTTCTTTTTTTTGAAGTTTCTGATAACTGTGAACAGGAAAAATGAAGTAGCTAGTAGATGTTTCATTCTTCGAAACACAGGAACGAGTCTTCCTTAACCAAAAAATATTTAGCTAATTCATACCCAAAAACAATTTTTATGCCGTTTGAAGCAATAAATAGAAGGCATAAACCTCTCAATGGAAAACGGACAATTCGTGTAAATTATGGCCTATGCCCTTAGAACTGCGTGGTACTTGTAATCCCGGGGCATATTCATTTGTACATTCTAAGCAAATTGGCTATCTTAACATTTTGATCTGACACTTTGGACGGCTGCGGGGTTCACGAGAGCAAAAGGGTCTTTTGAAGGGTCTCTGGCTTCTAATCAAATTTCGTCCCAAAAAAAAAGAACTACAAGTTTCGATATACTATTGAACGAATCCTATCTCCGTTTTTCAAAATCCTCAAAACACACAAACTAATTCAGGATGTGAGCTGTGTGGAGTAACAGCTATCGCGATTGATCTGATTTACATTTCAGCTTGAATAGATCTTTGTTTGTATGCGTTCAAAATCTTTAGACCAGTGTGAGTTATCGGAACCCTTTGGTCCCAGTTTTGTAGAATACTATCAGGCTCCTAGACCTACAGGTCAAAATGTCAAAATGTAGATTTATCTCAACACATATCTCAAACATACTAAACACATAAAGAGAAAGAAAAAAAACAAAAGAAAAAATATAAATAAAAAAGAAACAAAACTCACATATTAAATAAACACTTCCATGCACTGAATGTCTATAATGATTCAACTCGCCTCCTCACAGTATATAAATTGAAATCTATCAAAACTGAAGAATATATTTATACTTAGACCAAAACAATAAAAGGTCAACTAACCCCCCAGCCCATAACCCATAACGGCCCATAACGGCCCATAACAATTTATAATTCATAAATTGGTTGATGAACTTGTGAAATTTAATTAGGGGTTATGGGCTGGGGGGTTAGTTGACCTTTTATTGTTTTGGTCTAAGTATAAATACATTCTTCATTTTTGATAATGTGTGGTCTAAAAAAAAGAAAATAATAATATGTTGTACCCATATCGCTCTTTACTATAAAAATGTCAAGCCTTCCAATCACTTTCGACTATTGAAAAGGGCACTAGCTCTTTCAATTTCCAATCGAATGAGCCCTTTTTGAGTTTCTACGACAACGCTTTCTATAAACACCTTATATGCCCCCAGTTCATTAATTACAACCCTTGCCCTGAGGGCTGTGAGGGGGTTGTCATCCTCAAAGTCTTAATTTCCAGAACTTTCAACTACGTTGAACAAAATTGTTATCTCAAAACTTTGATTGGATGTGTTTGGGAAAATGTTGGGCGTGAGAGGAGCGTTAGTTGCTCTCCAATCACTTTCAACTATTAAAAAAGGCAGTAGGCCTTTCAATTTCCAATCGAATGGGCCCTTTTGGAGTTTCTACGACAACGCTTTCTATAAGAACCTTATATGTCCCCAGGGCATAACTTACAACCCTTGCCCTGAGGGCTCAGGAGGGGGGGGGGGTTGTCATTCTCAAAGACCTAATTTCCATAACTTTCAACAACGTTGAACAAAATTGCTATCTCAAAATTTTGATTGGATTTGTTTAGGGAAACCGTGGGCGTGAGAGAGGGGTTACTTGCCCTCCTATCACTTTGGACAATTAAAAAGGGCTCTAGCCTTTTCAATTTCCAATCGAATGAGCCCTTTTTGAAGTTTCTACGACAAAGCTTTCTATAAAAAAAAACTTATATGCTTCCAGGGCATAACTTACAATCCTTGCCTTGAGGGTTTTGGGGAGAGTTTCATCCTCAAAAACATAATTTCCGGATGTTTGAACTTCGTCGAACAAAATCGCTATCTCAAAATTTTGATGGGATGTGTTTGGGGAAATGGTGGGTTTGAGAGGGTTGTTAGTTATCCTCCAATCACTTTCGACAATTAAAAAGGGCACAAGCCCTTCTAATTTCCAATCGAATGAGCCATTTTTAAGTTTCTGCAACATCGCTATCTTTAAAAACCTTATATGCCCCCAGGGCATAACTTACAAACCTTGCCCTGAGGGCTCTGAGGGGGTTATTATCCTCAAAGACCTAATTTCTAAAACTTTTAACTACGTTGAACAAAATGGCTATCAAAAAATTTTGATTGGATGTGTTTGGGGAAAAGGTTGGCGTGAACGGGGGCAGTTTCCCTCAAATCACTTTCAACTATCAAAAAGGGCACTAGCCCTTTGAATTTCCAATCGAATGAGTTCTTTTTCAAGTTTCTATGATAAACCTTCCAATAAAAACCTTATATGCCCCAAGGGCATAACTTATAACCCTTACCCTGAGGGCTGTGGGGGGAGTGTCATCCTCAAAGATATAATTTACGGACCTTTCAGCTACTTTGAACAAAACGGCTAGTGTGTTTGGATAAATTGTGGGTAGGAAGGGGTGTCAGTTGCCTTCCAATCACTTTCGATCATTAAAAAGGGCACTCGTCATTTCAATTCCAATCAAATTAGCATTTTTTGAAGTTTCTATGACAACACTTTCTATAAAAACCTTATATGCCCCCAGGGCATAACTTACAACCCTTGCCCTGAGGGCTGTGGGGGGGGTACCATCCTCAAAGACATAATTTCCAGATCTTTCAACTACTTTGAACAAAATGGCTACCTCAAAATTTTGATTGGATGTGTTTGGGGAAAAGGTGAGCGTGAGAGGGGGGTTAGTTGCCCTCTAATCACTTTTGACCATAAAAAAAGGGCAATAGCCCTTTGAATTTCCAATCGAATGAGCTCTTTTGTAAGGCTCTACGACAATGCTTTCTATAAAAACCTTATATATCCCCAGGGCATATCTTAAAACCCTTGCCCTGAGGGCTGTGGGGGAAGTGTCCTCCTCAAAAACATAATTCCTATCTGGAAATCCACTACGCTGAAAAAGACTATGTCAATATAAAACGAACAGAAATTAACGAAATTTTTTTTTCTCCATTAAACCAAAAGTGAGCAAAAATAGAATCAATTGATCTACCAAGCGTAAAACTACACCATATCAGCCTCAATAAATAAATGAAACCCAAAACGAACAGAAATTACAATAAGTAACCGAGTCAAACTCAAAAAGAGCAGAAATTAACGTGAGTAGTACTCAAAGCCCCTGTGCCTTCTCAAGGCCAGAAGATGAAAAACGAATTCTAATGGATGCGCAGTGTCAGTTTAATTTGCATATGCTTATATAAATCTTAGTCATTTTCGGTTTATTAAAGTGATAAAAGTGAAAACATTTTTTTTTTCATTAAAGTGCCAATTATGTTCTGGCCTTGAGAAGGCATAGGGGCTGTGAGCCCTACTCATGTTAATATCTTCTCTTTTTGAATTTGACTCGTTTATTTATTGTAATTTCTGTTTGTTTTTGGTTTCATTTATTTATTAATGCTAATATGTGGTAGTTTTACGCTTGTTAGATCATTTGATTCTATTTTTGTTCATTTTTGGTTTAATGGAGTTGTTTACTTTTCTTTGACAACCTTGTTTTCTGGAAAAGATTTTTAGTTAATCGTATTGAGTACAATAATTTTGGTAAAGGTTCCTCTTGGGTGTATGAAGGGACCTAGGAAAGGTTATGCATAATTATAATTTAAAATAGAATAGAAAAAGAAAAAAATCACGCTTTCTTATTCTACTACTACTTCTACTACTAAAAATTCACATATGTCTCCCATAAACGAAGCTCTGTTTTGTTGCCTTTAATCGAAGTTAAGTTAATGTTTTGTAAGAAAATAATCTAAGTTTTTAAGGAATAATTTTTTTGTTAGTAAAATCTTCTGATGTATCTTAACAACAGAAATTATTTTTTTCTAGAGATGTGTGTACCATTATTTCACCAGATGCGAATTAAATTTTTCTCTATGTTTCATCAAAACTTGTTTTCATCAAGACAACATACAATTCTTACAGACATCAACTAAGAAACAAGGATCTTGGTGTTGGAGAATGGGGTGTAACTGACTCTTCGGGGTTCAGATATCTTTTGGCACTGAGCATCCTCTTAAACACCACATATTCAAACCATATACATACCATCTGGTTCTGACACCTTGTGGTTAAAAAGAGGAACAGGCTCCCTGCGCCTACTTGTCTAATAAAATCAGGCGATGAAGTATAGGTGCTTTAGAGTCCAATGGCCTACTTCGGTTATTGAGTAAATACAAATTTACAGTCTGTGCATGATTCCACCGCAGTAGACAGAATATGCAGTATCGACAAAGGCTATGCTCTCCATTAAAAATATGTGACATAGATTTAAAACCACACAAGATTCATACTTTGACAGATCACGATAAGCCTATGGGAAAACCTGTCTTTTTTTCATTGAATGCCAGGTAGCAACTGAACTAAGGTCCTGCCGTATATGCCAAGGGTCGATAGGCGAAGTATCAAATCCGTGTCATGTTCGCTACAGTGCATAGCACTGTAGTGTAGAACTGTAGAGCGTCTTCTTTTTTCAAACATGATACACATTTGATACCGCGCGTATCGTTCCTGGCAATATACGTCACAGCCTTTGTTTAGTTGCTAGTGGTCGGACAAAAAAAATGACAGGTTTTTTCCATAGGGTTCTCGTGATGTGTATATCGGAATCGCGCGTGCGCGAAGGCGAAGTATGAACCTTCTGTGGTTTTAAATGTGTTTCACTTTTTTTTAACGGAGAGTATAGCCTTTGTCGATTTATAGCCTTTTGTCGATTTAGAGTATAGCTCTACTGTGGTGTACAGTGGATTCCACTTTAAACATGGTGTATCATGCCTATCTGGCGGCTAAAAAATTAGTAGTGTAATGAGGGAATGAGTATTGAATTTGAATCAGTTGTAGGACCAGTATTGTGCCTCCAACACACAGAATGAAAATTATTGTGCGTTTCCAATTAAATCGGGTGCTACCTACCTAATCTTATGTTGAAAAACTTTACAGTGGGAGGGGGAAGAGGACAGTTTGGACTCGGTTCGTTTTTGTACCAGGTTAGGACATGTTTCGTTTTTGCAACAAGAAGAGGACTTAGTTCTTAAGGTCTAATTAAATTAGCGTCGAGCTAAATTAAATTAGACATTTTGCATTTGGCTCGTCCATCAATAGGCTAAGAACTTCCTTAGTCTTTTCGCCCTTTCAAAGCTTGACTCTCTTCTGGAACCAATTAAGTACTGGATCGTTTCTGCATTGAGTCAAAACTTAGCTTGTCTTCACATCAAATCATGCTTTAGCTCATACTTGCAACGAATTCAGACTCTGTTTGTTTTTGAAATAAGTTACGACTTGGGAGATTTTTTTACTTTTATTTTATTTTTTTTTTTTTTTTACTGGGTCAGTCTACAATTTCAACTTGGCTCGTTTTTGCATTGCGTCATAATATAATCCGTCATTCCATCAGGTCACGAAAACTCAACAACCCAGAGTTCAATCTTCTTTATAGCTAGCTAAGATTTCAATCAAATTTGGGTCAATATCTACGAAATCATATTATTGAGTTAGGAATAAAGTGAATACACCATTCAATGCCTTTTTTTATGCTGATTACGAATATAATAAGCATTTCTATCGGAAATGAATTTCAGCCCCCCCCCCCTTATATAGGCTATACCTAACCTAACCCTGAATTGGCCTATATAGGGGGGGGGGGCTGAAACTCATTTCCGATAGAAATGCTTATTATATTCGTAATCAGCATAAAAAAAGGCATCGAATGGTGTATTCACTTTTGTCCTAACTCAATAATATGATTTCGTAGATATTGACCCAAATTTGCGTCTTACTCATGACTTCTTTTGTGCAGGTAGTCAAAGCAGTATTTAAGCTTTGTTGATGTCCTGTCATGTATGATTCATTTCAAATCATACTATTATATTAAATCGTATTGTCCTATGCGCAAATAAATCTTATTTTTTGACGTTTGTTTATTGACCCTGCTGGCTTAGAAGGTGTTTGCTCATGCTAAAACTAAATTAACATCACCGAGTGATGTATGTTGGAAAGTGTTTGAGAGTCATGAGGCTAGACCAACAGAATACAAAAAACTTACTATTGCGTGTTACAAGCACCAATTGAAATTCAAAAAAAGATATGAGCAATATTTTCGGGGATCCATAGTAGCTGATATTCGACAGTGTGTCAGTGATTTTTTTACCTCTAAAAATACAGCTTGTTGTTGATCCAAAAGTAAGATAGGGGGTGCATTACATTTGTTCTCGTGTAAAGACCAGTTAAGTGATTTGATGTGTCCCTACTCGAAGGGGCTTGCTTTGTGTCACAACGTGAACAACGAACAAATGGAGGTATTATGTGAGGTAGAAATACAGTAATCAAGACATTTTTAGAAAAGAGAAGCGTTTTATTTTGCGGGCACAGTAGGCAGTGTTGGATGAACGGTTGAAGAAATAGAATTATACTTATTTACGATGGGAAAAAAATCGTCAAACCTCGGAAAAATTGCAACAGATTTTTTTTTTACACCAAAATGTTCAGAAAATCAGCTCAATCACACAAAAAAAATCCCCCCGAATCTCCCTGCACAAGTATCCCAAATTCGCCCTTGAAGGGGGAAATGGAGGGGGGAAATCGATTTTTGGGGTTATAAATATTTTGGAGTTTGAATAGTTGTTTCCTATCAAATCAAGCATGCTGAATCCAAATATGAATTCAGATTTTAATTTTTCAGTACCCTAATTCCCATTTCTACCCATAAAGGACGGAGGGTGGCGGGGTAAAACTTGAAATTATGAGGCTGCTGTATTATTTGGTCGTTTCCTATGAAATCAATGGCGGCGAATTCCAAAATGAAGCTAAAAACTTGATTTTAAGTGGTCAAGTACGTCATCTTACCTAAAACGGCTGTGAAAGTTGACCAACCTGAACTAGTTATTTTAATCACTTATCAGTTGATTGACCATTTCCAATCAAGCTAGGAATGGCACCTTAGAATACGAGTCTCGAACAGTTTAATTTCAAACCAGTATTCCAGTATCCCCTTCCACGCCTCCTCAGTTTGCAGTTTCCATTCCTTAGTGTCATTCTTTATAGTCAGTGGAGACATCTACCATAGTACTTGATTAAAGACTGGCGTGTACTAGGCTATATACAATGTTTGTGCCGTTTTTGTTTGTTTTTTTACTTCCGCAAAAAAAAAAGACAAAAGAATAAACTGGGATCTGCGGTTTTTAATTGACACACTGCACAATCTCGGCTTCTGCTCTTCGTACTCAGAGGTAAAAAGATTTGAGATATGTGGAGCAGTATATCAAACGTTGTTGGAAGAGTCCAAAGAGAAAGCACATTTTTTTCAGTATGTAGGAGACAACGTCAATTATGATATTGCTACTATCGACGGCCTGAATACTTTTCATGGAATGGGTCTTATTAAAGTGTCTACACCTGAGTTTCCGGCAACTGAGCTTTCTGTGCCAAGAAAAGAAGTAAGTGGAGATGAGATGAAGTCAATCGGCACTATGCCATTCTACACTTACCAAAAACCCGCCAAGTCGCAACCAAGGACTTTTGTTTGCTTGAAAAAAAATGGTGACACTTATGACAATGAATGGAGGTTGAAAAGCTCTGGCACATCTCTGGCTTTTTCAAAAGCTCATGCATGGGCTGGTCGGCTTTATATGGTCAATACAGCAAAAGCTACCTCATCCGGGAAAATCGAATATTCGTTTTTTGCCAAGGATTAACCACAACCCAAGCTATATCTCCTGTGTTTATTCTACACTTATGCATGCTAACGAGCGCGTTAATCGAGCTGGAAAAAACTCTAGTCATTATCTTTGACCAACCGCTTTACTGGAAGGCAAAGTGTATCGTCGATGCAGAGCCTGGCACAAGTGCTTTAAGAAATGCTATTGTTGTCCTGGGTGGATTTCACACACGCATGAGTTTCCTAGAAGCCATTGGCTTCCTTATGGCTGACTCGGGACTTTTGGAAATCCTAAGTCAAGTATACGTGCCTTACACTGGGCGTAGTAAGCTGCAAGGCAAAGCTGACTCTAGTGCAGTGATAGGCCATGGTCTGTTGAAGGTAGCCCTTTATGCGAACCTTTTATCATCAGAACTGGGTAACAGAGCGTTTGATGGCAATGACATGCTACCAGAGCAAAACGGCGTACAAGTCTCTCCTTGAAGGAGATGACATCGACGAAGTGCAGGTGTCGGAAGCAGCAGAGCTTATCTATGAAATAGTTCAAAATGCAAAAGAATGATTATCCGAGTCCAGAACTGCCCGTCTTTGGTTTAAATATATGGACCTACTTGGCATCCTGAGAAAGAACCTGAGAGGTGAACGAAGTGGCAACCTTGAGCTTTATCTATAGTCGTTGTTGGAATTGCTTCCTTACTTTGCTGCTTCCAGCCAAAATCTTTACACGTAGTCTACTTGGAGGTCTGACGAGAGATAGAGGCATGACTGAATTACAAAAAACAATTTGGACATCTGCTATGCCTACTTTGGTTCTAGTTAACGAACGCATGCAGAAACTGACTGGCCTCGCGGAGTTAACTATTGAAAATCACGCAGAAGTGATATCTTCGAGGAGAGCTAGAGACATGGCGGACATTGAAAGATAGTTCGACACATTGAACCCCTAGAACCCTTCAGGCAGGAATCACCGCTGTTGAACGTGGTTACTGGTGTCCGCGCTTCATCATCTGTAAACGCAGACGATGCCAAATCTGGGAGAAACGATTCTGAAGGATATGGAAGCGAAAGACATTGACAAATATGTTTTCAGGAGAAAGGAGAAAGCTGTAAATATGGCTGAGAAGTGATCTGTGGTGATAAATAGCGAGAGGATAATGGTCGACCCTGCTCAAATCTTTCAACGCCTAGCTGCAGTGACTAGCAACAGTGGTTCTGACTTGAATGACGTTCTGTCGTTCGAGCTCTGTACTTTTCCACCATCCTCTTTGTTCGTTCGAGGTGATGAGGACAGCCGACAAAGCCTCTCTAACAAATGCACTGATGAAAACTGAGGTACTTAAGGGTCGAATGACATTGCCATCCTCCCAGAAAGTTTTGGACAGTGGCTGGCTAGTCCATAAAATCCTGTGGACTGCCGTATCCACATATTCTGAGGTGGAAGGATCTTACGTAGATTATGTCACAAGACATCTCGGCCAGGCAGCGGTAGTTTTTGACTCTTACACTGATACACCGACAACGAAAAATTGCACACAGCTGAAGAGAACCAAAGGCTTGTCGTGTGCAACGATTGAATTATCTCCTAACACGAAGATCGTCAAAAGTAAGGAGGAATTTCAGAGAAATCACAAAAATAAACAACGCTTCATCGACCTACTTACTGAGAGGCTGGCGAACTCAGGATGCAAAGTTGTACATACTCAGGATGATACCGATGTCTTAGTTGTACAAACTTCAGTCAGTTGCGCTGAAATTTCATCGACCAGTTTGATTGGGAATGATACCGACCTATTAGTCCTTCTGCTGTACCATGCCAAGCTTGATGCCTGTGATATCTTTATACATACAGACACACATGGAAATAATGGATGAGTGTACGACATAAAAAGGATCAAGAACAAACTAGGAGCCGAAGCAGCAGAAAATCTACTCGTTTGCCAAGCAATGTCTGGCTGCGATTCAACATTTAGACTTCACGGCATAGAGAAACCAGCAGTGGTTTCCTTGTAACTTGAAGATGAGATTTTTAAGGATGCTTGCAAGATCTTCATGACACCAGGATTCAACCACCAGAAGATTGCCGAAGCTGGAGAGAAAGCTTTGCTCCGCATATGCAAAGGGAAAAGCAATGAGAAGACCCTGAAGGATGTCCGAGTGCGAGCATTCACAATGCGGGTTGCAAGTGCAAATGCTTTTGTTCAGGCAGAGCGGCTTCCACCGACTTTGGCTGCCGCAAAGTATCCCTTTTGCAGGTGCTATTTTCAAATAATGAAGTGACAAGACACGTCAAATTCGCTAAAGCCCGAAGAGTGGGGTTGGCGCCTCTCTTCGTCACGGAATATGTATCTTCCCATTATGACAGATGCTTCACCAGCACTGGACAGCCTACTGAAGATGGTGTGGTGCCTAAGCACCGGCGGGTGCGAGTCACTCAGATGCAGCTGCCGTCGGAACGGTTTGCCCTGCAGCTTTGCCTGAGGGGAGTGTAAAGGGGCGTTATGCACTAACGCTAGTAGAGATGACCCTAAAGCTCCAGGGGGGAGTCCATATATGGGCATAGAGTCCCTAGGGAGAACACGTGGTTAATGGGTCAATGACCTCTTTTTCCAAGGTTGATTTATTGTTGTTGTTTTGGCCAAGTGCCGGCTAGGGAAGAATGTTATGATCTAGGAAAGAGTATTTGTTGTTTTTGGCCAAGTACCCGCTAGGGGAGAATGTTATGATCCAGGAAAGAGTATTTGTTGTTGTATCCTCGAGGCAAATGTTATGATCCAGAAATAGTATTTGTTGTTGTTGTAAGCTCGAGGCAAATGTTATGATGTCAGGAAAGAGTATTTGTTGTTGTATGCTCGAGGCAAATGTTATGATCCAGAAATAGTATTTGTTGTTGTATGCTCGAGGCAAATGTTATGATCCAGAAATAGTATTTGTTGTTGTTGTAAGCTCGAGGCAAATGTTATGGTTCAGGAAAGAGTGTTTGTTGTTGTTGTTTTTGGCCAAGTGCCCGCTAGGGAAGAATGTTATGATCTAGGAGAGAGTATTTGTTGTTGTTGTTTTTGACCAAGTGCCCGCTAGGGGAGAATGTTATGATATAGGAAAGAGTATTTGTTGTTGTATGCTCGAGGCAAATGTTATGATCCAGCAAAGAGTATTTGTTGTTGTTATTGTTTTGGACAAGTGCATGCTCGAGATAGATTGGAAAGAATTCTCAAAGAAACATCTTAGCGATGAATTGTTTTAGCGCGGGAATCAGGTTTCTTAGTAATTTGAAATGTGTCAGCGCAGAGATGCCAAAAACAAAGGGAACTCGGTGAAATTACGTTTAGGGATTATTTGGGCGAAACCGTTTAGACATTTTATGGAATTATTTCGGCGAAACAGTTAGAGATATTTTAAAAGATGATTTTAGAAAAGGTTTTAGAAGAGGATTTGAGGATGAAACTGTGTGGTCGTTATAATACACAAGTTCCATTTAAACAGTGTTGTGAGGTCCCCTACCAAAACCCCAAGGGTTCCGATCCCCCCACTCCAACCCCGAATGAAGCCCCCGGTCCCCAAAGGTTCTCCGGGCTCC
This sequence comes from Artemia sp. Kazakhstan ARC1039, assembly GCA_029168905.1. NCBI lineage: Eukaryota > Metazoa > Arthropoda > Branchiopoda > Anostraca > Artemiidae > Artemia > Artemia sp. Kazakhstan ARC1039. Next base: position 25,596 of record JAQQPU010011882.1, read on the forward strand.
CAAAGGTCCCCCAAGCTCCCAAAGGACCACCCGGCCTTCAAGGCCCCCCAGACCCTTAAAGGCCCTCCCCGGGCCCCGTCTTTCGTTGATGTGTGTTGTCTGAAACCTATGATTTGGGGTGTATGGGTTGCTATTTTTGACTTTTCTGAGTTGGACTTCTTAGTCTTTCATAGGTATGTGTTGTCTGAAACCTACGATTTGGGATGGGTGGTTTGCTATTTTTGACTTTTCTGAGCTGGATTTCTTATCCTTTCATAGATGTGTGTTGTCGGAAAATTATGATTTGGGATGTGTAGTTTGCTAGAAACCTATAGTTTGGGATGAATAGTTTGCTATTTCAGGCTTTTATGAGCTAGGTTTCCTAGTATTTCGTAGGTGGGTGTCGTCTGAAACTTATGATTTGGGATATGTAAATTACTATTTCGGGCTTTTCTGAGCTGGATTTCTTAGCCTTTCGTAGGGGTGTGTTGACTGAAACCTATGATTTGGGATATGTAAATTACTATTTCGGCTTTTTCTAAGCTAGATTTCTTAGCCTTTCGTTGGTGTGTGTTGTCTGAAACCTACGATTTGGGAGGTGTAGTTTGCTAGTTGGACTTTTCAGAGCTAGGATTTCTTAGCCTTTCATAGGTGTGTGTTGTCAGAAAATTATGATTTGGGATGTGTAGTTTGCTATTTGGACTTTTCAGAGCTAGGTGTAAAACTATAGCATGATTCTAAAAGACACAATTTCCTAAATATATAAAAAAAGCGTTTTATTGAAATATTGGATATAAATCTATATATTCTATCGTTTTTATTACTTTGACATCATCTTCATCATCAACTGCTGATCTCTCTCTATGTTAATAACAACTTTCCGTCTTTTAGCTGGTGCGGGGTGAAACTCTTTGCTATCACCATCGATATGTATATATTCAACCATTCGTCTTTTAGTGGGTGGAGGGTGAAACTCCATTGTATCTTCATCCAATGCCATGTCTACTGGAGTTTTCAACTTTTTCTCCTCCCGTTCTACCGAATTTCTTACACTTGATAATGTTATATCCACCTCTTCAGTTAATGTCATTTCTCTCCATTGGCTACAATCAAAGATTGATTGTGCCTCCTGAAACTTAAAAATAAAATATGAGGATCATGCTAGTAAAGTTCAATCATTCATATACAATACTGAAGAAAACCAATTTCCAATGTTTGTCGACATTAAATTATTAAGAAGGCTATTATTTCTTTGAAATATACATTTTACATTTTTAATTTTCATGTTTTTGATTTTATATTGATGAAGAATTTAATCGCAGCTTCAACTAGTTATTTTTTTTTTGTTCGGCATAGATGAAAGGTCCAATTCCCAAGTTAAACTAAGAGGTTTCAATTTCAGGAAAAAATTACGTTTTTGATATTGTTTGACAATTTACTAAATTTTAAAGTTTTCTTTAGCTTCAAAT
>JAQQPU010011883.1:0-20389 GCA_029168905.1 Artemia sp. Kazakhstan ARC1039
TTTCAAGAAACGTTGTAAACTTGGTGGACCTGAATGCATGTAAAGGGCGGCCGTCCAAAAGCGAATACTTGTTCGATTATTTTCTTTCTAAACTGCGTTGTCTTGCTTTCTGATTTTTTTCAATTGTCTCGATAATTCAGTAATTTAGCTATGGTTGAATTAACATTTCGAGAAACATTGTAAACTTGCTGGGCCTGGTTGCATGGAAAGGGCGGCTGTCCAAAGGCGAATACATGTTTGATTATTTTCTTTCTAAATTACATTGTCTTGCTTTCTCATTGTTTGTTCAATTACCTCGATAATCCCGTTATAATTGAATCAACATTTCAAGAAACGTTGTAAATTTGCTGGTCCTGGTTGCATGGAAAGGGCGGCCGTCCAAACGCGAGTTCATGTTCGATTATTTTCGTTATAAATTGCTTTGTCTTGCTTTCTCATTGTTTTTTCAATTATCTAGATAATTCAGTTATTTAGTTATGGTTGGATCGACGGTTCAAGAAACGTACTAAACTTGCTGGATCTGGTTGCTTGCGGCCGTCCAAAGCTGAATACGTGTTCGATTATTTTATTTCTAAATTGCATTGTCTTGCTTTCTAATTGTTTTTTCAATTATCTCGATAATTTAGTTATTTAGTTATGGCTGCATCAACATTTCAAGAAACGTTGTAAACTTGCTGGACCTGAATGCATGTAAAGGACGACCGTCCAAACTCGAATACTTGTTCGATTATTTTTTTTTCTAAACTGCATTGTCTTGCTTTCTCATTCTTTTTTAAATTATCTCGATAATTCAATTATTTAGTTAGTTACGTTGTAAACTTGTTGAACCTGGTTGCATGGAAAAGGTGGCCGTCCAAACACGAGTTAATGTTCGATTATTTTCTTTCTAAATTGCATTGTCTTGCTTTCCCGTTGTTTTTTCAATTATCTTGACAATTCAGTTATTTAATTATGGTTGGATCGACGGTTCAAGAAACGTAATAAACTTGCTGGATCTTGTTGCTTGGAAAGAGCGACCGTCAAAAGCTGAACACGCTTTCGATTATTTTCTTTCTAAATTGCATTGTCTTGCTTTCTAATTTTTTTTTTTTTATTATTATCTCGATAATTCAGTTATTTATTACTGGCTGCATCAACATTTCAAGAAGGGTTGTAAACTTGCTGGACCTCCATGCATGGAAAGGGCGGCCCTCCAAACTCAAATACTTGTTCGTTTATGTTTTTTTTTTCTAAACTGCATTGTCTTGCTATCTCATTCTTTTTTCAATTATCTCGATAATTCAATTATTTAGTTATGGTTGTATCAGCATTACAAGAGAAACGTTGTAAACTTGCTGATTTGGTTGCATGGAAACGGCGGCCATCCAAACGAGAATGCGTGTTCAATTATTTTCTTTCTAAATTGCATCGTCTTGCTGTCTCATTGTTTTTTCAATTATCTCGATAATTCAGTCATTTAGCTATGGTTGGATCGACGGTTCAAAAAACATTGTAAACTTGCTGGACCTGGTTGCATGGAAAGGGCAGCCGTCCAAAGGAGAATGCTTGATCGATACTTTTGTTTCTAAATTGCATTGTCTTGCTAGTTCATTGATTTTTCAATTATCTCGATAATTCAATTTTTTAGTTATGGTTGGATTGACGGCTCAAGAAACGTTGTAAACTTGCTGGACGTGGTTGCATGGAAAGGGGGGCCATCCAAACGCGGATATCTGTTCGATTATTTTCTTTCTAAATTGCATTGTCTTGCTGTCTCATTGTTTTTTCAATTATCTCGATAATTCAGTTATTTAGTTATGGCAGAATCAACGTTTCAAGAAACGTGTTAAACTTGTTGGATCTGGTGGAATCGAAAGGGCAGCCGTCCAAAGGCCAATACGTGTTCGATTATTTTCTTTCTAAATTGCATTGTCTTGCTTTCTCGTTGTTTTTTGAATTATCTCGACAATTCAGTTATTTTGTTATGGTTGGATGGATCAACATTTCAAGAAACGTTGAAAACTTTCTGGACCTGAATACATGGAAAGGGCGGCCATCCAAACGCGGATACATTTTCGATTATTTTCTATCTAAATTGTATTGTCTTACTTTCTCGTTGTTTTTTCAATCATCTCAATAATTCAGTTATTTAGTTACGGTTGGATCAACATTTCAAGAAACATTGTAAACTTACTGATCCTGGTTGCATGGAAAGGACGGCCGCCCAAACACGAATACGTGTTCGATTATTTTGTTTCCAAAATGTATTGTCTTGCTTTCTCTTTGTTTTTTCAATTATCTTCACAATTAAGTTATTTACTTATGGTTGGGTCGACGGTTCAAGAAACGTACTAAACTTGCTGGATGTGGTTGCTTGGAAAGAGTGGCCGTCCATAGGTGAATACGTGTTCGATTATATTCTTTCTAAATTTCATTGTCTTGCTTTCTAAATGTTTTATCAATTATTTCGATTATTCAGCTATTTAGAAATGACTGCATCAACATTTCAAGAAATATTGCAAACTTGCTGTACCAGAATACATGGAAAGGGCGGCCGTCCAAAAGCGAATACTTGTTCGATTTTTTTTTCTAAACTGCATTGTCTTGCTTTCTCATTCTATTTTCCATTAACTCAATAATTCAGTAACTTTGCTACGGCTGGATCGACGGTTCAAGAAACGTTGCTAGACCTGGTTGCATGGAAAGGGCAGTCGTCCAAACGCGAACACATGTTCGATTATTTTCTTTCTTAATTGCATTGTCTTGCTGTCTCATTGTTTTTTCAATTATCTCGATAATTCAATCATTTAGTTATGGCTGGATCGACATTTTAAGAAATGTTGTAAACTTGCTAGACCTGGTTGCATTGGTGGCGATCCAAACTCAAATACTTGTTCGATTATTTTCTTTCTAAATTGCATTGTCTTGCTTTCTCATTAATTTTTCAATTATCTCGATAATTCAGTTATTTAGCTATGGCTGGATCGAAAACGTTGTAAACATGCTGGACATGGTTGCATGGAAAGGGCGGCCATCCAAACACGTTTTCATATTCGATTATTTTCTTTCTAAATTGCATTGTCTTGCTTTCTCGTTGTTTTTTCAATTATCTTGACAATTCAGTTGTTTAATTATGGTTGGATTGACGGTTCAAGAAACGTACTAAACTTGCTGGATCTGGTTGCTTGGAAAGAGCGACCGTCCAAAGCTGAACAAGTGTTCGATTATTTTCTTTCTAAATTGCATTGTCTTGCTTTCTAATTATTTTTTTTCAATTATCTCGATAATTCAGTTATTTAGTTCTGGCTGCATCAATATTTCAAGAAGTGCTGTAAACCTGCTGGACCTGAATGCATGGAAAGGGCGGCTGTCCAAACTCAAATACTTGTTCGATTATTTTTTTTTCCAAAACTGCATTGTCTTGCTTTCTTATTCTTTTTCCAATTATCTCGATAATTCAATTAGTTAGTTATGGTTGTATCAACGTTACAAGAAACGTTGTAAACTTGCTGGATCTGGTTGCATGGAAACGGCGGCCATCCAAACGCGAATACATGCTCGATTATTTTCTTTCTAATTTGCATCGTCTTGCTGTCTCATTGTTTTTTCAATTATCTCGATAATTCAATCATTTAGTTATGGCTGGATCAACATTTTAAGAAATGTTGTAAACTTGCTAGACCTGGTTGCATTGGCGGCGGTCCAAACTCAAATACTTGTTCGATTATATTTTTTTTCCAAAACCGCATTTTCTTGCTTTCTTATTCTTTTTCCAATTATCTTGTTCATTCAATTAGTTAGTTATGGTTGTATCAACATTACAAGAAACGTTGTAAAATTGCTGGATCTGGTTGCATGGAAACGGCGGCCATCCAAACGCGAATACGTGCTCGATTATTTTCTTTCTAAATTGCATCTTCTTGCTGTCTCATTGTTATTTCAATTATCTTGATAATTCAGTCACTTAGTTACGGTTGGATCAACATTTCAAGAAACGTTGTAAACTTTCTCGACCTGGTTGCATGGAAAGGGTGGCCGTTCAAAGGAGAATGCGTGATCGATACTTTTCTTTCTAAATTGCATTGTCTTGCTTGTTCATTGTTTTTTCAATTATCTCGATAATTCAATTATTTAGTTATTGTTGGATTGACGGTTCAAGAAACGTTGGCAACTTGCTGGACCTGGTTGCATGAAAAGGGCAGCCTTCCAAAAGCGATTACGTGTTCGACTACTTTCTTTCTAAATTACATTGTCTTGCTTTCTCATTGTTTTTTCAAATATCTCGATAATTCATATATTTAGTTATGGTTGGATCAACATTTCAAAAAACGTTGCAAACTTGCTGGACGTAGTTGCGTGGAAAAGGCGGTCATCCAAACGCGGATATCTGTTCGACTATTTTCTTTCTAAATTGCATTGCCTTGCTATCCCATTGTTTTTTCACTTATCTCGATAGTTCAGTTATTTAGTTATGGTTGAATCAACGTTTCAAGAAACGTGTTAAACTTGTTGGACCTTGTGGAATAGAAAGGGCAGCCGTCCAAAGGCTAGTACGTGTTCGATTATTTTCTTTCTAAATTGCATTGTCTTGCTTTCTCGTTGTTTTTTCAATTATTTCGACAATTCAGTTATTTTGTTATGGTTGGATCAATATTTCAAGAAACGTTGTAAACTTTCTGGACCTGCATACATGGAAAGGGCAGCCATTCAAACGCGGATACGCGTTCGATTATTTTCTTTCTAAATTGCATTGTCTTGCTTTCTAATTGTTTATTCAATCATCTCGATAATTCAGTTATTTAGTTATGGTTGGATCAACATTCCAAGAAATGTTGTAAACTTGCTGATCCTGGTTGCATGGAGAGGACGGCCGTTCAAGCGCGGATACGTGTTCGATTATTTTCTTTCTAAATTGCATTGTCTTGCTTTTGATTTTTTTTCAATTATCTCTATAATTCAATTATTTAGTTATGGGTGGATCCACGGTTCAAGAAACGTTGTAAACTTGCTGGACCTGGTTGCATGAAAAGGGCAGCCTTCCAAACGCGAATACGTGTTCGATTATTTTCTTTCTAAATTGCACTGTCTTGCTTTATCATTGTTTTTTCATTATCTCGATCATTCACTTATTTAGCTATGGTTGGATCAACATTTCAAGAAACGTCGTAAACTTGCTGGAAGTTGTTGCATGGAAAGAGCGGCCATCCAAACGCGGATACGTGTTCAATTCTTTTCTTTCTAAATTGTATTGCCCTGCTTTCTCATTGTTTTTTTTAATTATCTCGATAATTCAGTTATTTAGTTATGGTTGAATCAACGTTTCAAGAAACGTTTTAAAATTGTTGGACCTGGTGGAATGGAGAGGACAGCCAACCAAACGCTAATACGTGTTCGATTATTTTCTTTCTAAATTGCATTGTCTTGCTTTCTCGTTTTTTTTTCAATTATCTCGACAATTCAGTTATTTAGTTATAGTTGGATCAAAATTTCAAGACACGCTGTAAACCTGCTGGCGGTGGTTGCATGGAAGGGGTTGCCATCCAAACGCTTATTTTCTTTCTAAATTGCATTGTCTTGATTTTTCATTGTATTTTCAATTATCTCGATAATTCAATTATTTAGCTATGATTGGATCGACGGTTCAAGAAACGTTGTAAACTTGCTCGACCTGGTAGCAGGAAAAAGGCAGCCGTCCAAACACGAATGCGTGTTCGATTATTTTCTCTCGAAATTGCATTGACTTGCTTTCTCATTGTTTTTTCAATTATTATCGATAATTCAGTTATAGTTGAATCAATGTTTCAAGAAACGTGTTAAACTTGTTGGACCTGGTGAAATGGAAAGGGTGGCCGTCCAAACGCTAATACATGTTCGATTACTTTTTTCTAAATTGCATTGTCTTGCTTTCTCGTTGTTTTTTCAATTATCTCGACAACTCAGTTATTAAGTTATGGCTGCATAAACATTTCAAGTAATGTTGTAAACTTGCTGGACCTGAATACATGGAAAGGGTGGCCGTCCAAACGCAAATACGTGTTCGATTATTTTCTTTCCAAATTGTATTGTCTTGTTTTCTCATTGTTTTTAAATTATCTCTATAATTCAGTTACTTAGTTATGACTGGATCAACATTTTAAGAAACGTTGTAAACTTACTGAACCTCGTTGCATGGAAAGGGCAGACGTCCAAACGTGAATACGTTTTCGATTATTTACTTTCTAAGTTGTATTGTCTTGCTTTCTCATTGTTTTTATAATTATCTCGATAATTCCGTTATTTACTTATGGTTGGATTGACGGTTCAAGAGACGTTCTAAACTTGCTGCACCTGGTTGCCTGGAAAGATCGGCCGTGCAAAGGCGAATACGTGTTTGACTATTTTCTTTCTAAATTACGTTGTCTTGGTTTCTCATTGTTTTTTTCAATTATCTCGATAATTCAGTTTTTTAGTTATGGTTGGATCGACGGTTCAAAAAACGTTCTAAACTTAGTGGAGCTGGTTGGTTGGAAAGGGCGGTCGTTGTAAACTTGCTGGACCTGGTTGCATGGAAAGGGCGGCCGTCCAAACGCGAATATTTGTTCGATTATTTTCTTTCTAAATTGAATTGTCTTGCTTTCTCATTGTTTTTTCAATTATCTCGATAATTCAGTGATTTAGTTATGGTTGGATCAACAGTTCAAGAAACGTTGTAAACTTGCTGGACATGGTTGCATGGAAAGGGTTGCCGTCCAAACGTGAATGTGTGTTCGATTATTTCCTTTCTAAATTGCATTGTCTTGCTTTTTCATTGTTTTTTCAATTATCTCTATAATTAAGTTATTTAGTTATGGTTGAATCGACGGTTCAAGAAACGTTGTAAACTTGCTGGACCTGGTTGCAAGGAAAGGGCAGCCATCCAAGCGCGAATACGTGTTTGATTATTTTCTTTCTAAATTGCATTGTCTTGCTTTCTCATTGTTTTTTCAATTATCTCGATGATTCAGTTATTTAGTTATGGTTGGATCGACGGTTCAAGAAAAGTTGTAAACTTGATGGACCTTGTTGTATTGAAAGGGCAGCCGTCAAAACACGAATACGTGTTCGATTATTGTCTTTCTAAATTGAATTGTCTTGCTTTCTCATTTTTTTTTTCAATTATCTCGATAATTCAGTTATTTAGTTATATTTGGTTCAACATTTCAAGAAACGTTCTAATATTCGAAATTGCATTTTCTTGCCTTTTCATTGTTTTTTCAATTATCTAGATAATTCAGTTATTTAATTATGGTTGGATCGTCGCTTCATGAAACGTCGTAAACTTGCCCGACCTTGTTGCATGGAAAGGGCAGCCGTCTAAACGCGAACACGTGTTTGATTATTTTCTTTCTAAATTGCATTGTCTTGCTTCCTCATTGTTTTTTCAATTATCTCGATAATGCAGTTATTTAGTTATGTTTGAATCAACGTTTCAAGAAACTTTGTAAACATGTTTGACCTGGTGGCATGAAAACGGCGGCCGTCCAAATGCAAATACGTGTTCGATTATTTTTTTTCTAAATTGCACTGTCTTGCTTTTTCATTGTTTTTTCAATTATCTGATAATCTAGTTATTTATTTATGGTCAGATCAACATTTCAAGAAACGTTATAAACTTGCTGATCCTGGTTGCATGGAAAGGACGGCCGTCCAAACGCGAATTCATGTTCGATTATTTTCTTATTATTTTGCATCGTCTTGCTTTCTCATTGTTCTATCAATTATCTCGATAATTCAATTATACAGTTCATGCTTTGGATCAGGTTTGTAGCATAACAGGAAGCCTGCGAATGGAGGAAGTTAATTTAATAGATAAAAAAAAACTATGAATATCAAATATTTATAGAAGTTATTCCCTCTAGTACGGTCGCTATGTTTATTTTTGCCTGTGAAAACAGCAGCAAATCTGTCATGTTCATACTTTATCAGTTCATTATTTCTGCAAATACTTAGACTAAAATGTTAGTTTAATTTTATAAAACTAAATTTATCAAACTGCCAAGATTACTATAGTATTTAAGACACATTTACTTCGCTATATTGAAACTGATAGATTCTAATTTAGGTTAAATGTAAAAAAAAAACAAGTTTTTTTCAACTGAAAGTAAGGAGTAACATTATAACTTAAAACTATCAGAAATTAATACGTATATAAAGGGGATTGCCCCCTCTTCAACACCTCGTTCTATACGCAGAAGTTGTTTTAGTACTTTTAAAAAAGCGCCTTGTTGTTCTAATTAAACGACCTTTGTGTTTCAGGAGTCATTATTAAAAATTGGGACAAAGTTCAAACTTTAGCGTAAAGAGCAAGGTTTTTCGGAGGGGACAACCTCCTTTGTATAATTAATAATTTCTGTTCCTTTTAAGTTTTAATGTTGCTCCTTACTTTCAGTTGAAAAAACTTGTTTTTTTTTCATTTAATTTCTGATCATTTTTTAAATAATGCCGGGAAATCTGGCCCCCTTTCCACGGAAAACCTCCCTCCCCACGGAAATATCCTCTAAACAATTCAATGACGTTGAAACTTTACCCCGGACAATTACTTTTAACCACTCTGCGCGTAAAATTGAGACGGAAAAGAGAAAGCAAGACAAAAAGAATTTTGTATAAGAATTCTGGCAAATTCCTCTAGTGTATAATTCCCCCTGACAAGTTCACTCCCTGGAAACTTACCTGTCCATGGAAAATTCCCCTGTGTCAAAAACCCCCATCAGAAAATTTGGCCCCTCCCACTCAAAAATGTATACCTACATCCCAATAACAAATACTAACACAATAACAAATACAATAACCTACATCCCAATAGCAAACAATGGGCAAATCTTATAACTTAGACACCTTACCCCTGGGGCTGTGGGGGGGGGGCCATTTTATACCCAAAGGCATATTTATTGGGCTTTTCAACTATGATGAACAAAATAGCTATCTCAAAATTTTGATCAGACGATTTTGGAAAAAAAAGGTGCGGTGAAGGGGGCTTAGTTGCCCTCCAATTTTTTGGTAACTTAAAAGGAGCGCTAGAAATTTTAATTTCCGTTCGATTAAGCCCTCTCCCGATATTCTGGGACCACTTAGTCGATAAGATCATCCCCTGGAAAAAAAAATAAATAAATAAACAAGCGTCCGTGATCTTTCTTCAGGCAAAAAAATACAAAATTCCATATTTTTGCAGATAAGAGTTTGAAGCCTTTACAGTAGGGGTCCCTGATACGCTTAATCTTATGGTGTAATTTTCATTGTGATTGCTTGACTTTTAGGGGCTGTTTTCCGTTTTTTTAAATAGGGAAATTTTCTCAGGCTCGTAACTTTTGATGGGTAAGACTAAACTTAATTAAATATATATATATTTGAAATCAGCATAAAAAGATAAAGGTCATTTTGGTCCATTTGAACCAAAATGACCCTATTCTATCATGGGCACCAAAAGAAACTTTTGCATGATCCTGAACTGAAAATCTACTTTTACAAGTCCACGACGCCCCAATCTGAAGCTCGTGCTCTGTTTAAGGTGACATGACTTTCCCACCGATAGAAGCTCTACAAAAATGAAAGAAGAAAGTGATAAGAACAATACCACCCTGTCAAAACCGGTGCCGAAAGGGAAAAATCATTTAACTCCTTTACCCCAACTCTTAGTCAGCTCAATAAAACACTATGTTAAACAATGAGTAAAGAAAAGCCTATAGTTTTAGAAGAAATACTTCAATGTTTAACCGTTAAACTTTATCCTTGCTAATGCATGTCGGTGTCTAAGCTCTCTTGACACCTACCCTAATTATAGGCTTTATATAAATATTTGCATATAATTTTAAGGCGTCATTCTAACAAGGAAATACTTTGATTAAGATTTTATTATCCATTAAGTACACAAATACACTCTTAATATTCCTTCTTTGGGAAGAAACCTAATTACGCCCTTTTGCGAACATGGTTGAAATAGGAAGTTTAGTAGTGTTCATTACCGTCTTATCTGTTGCTCAAAGTCTTTCAGTGTCCTATTTTAATTTCTTTCATTATGATTTTCTTCTTTTCATAAGAATAATTCAAGAATAAATACGTTTAAAAATAGCTTCACTGTAGCTATTAATTTAGTTTAGATATTTCATGGAGTGATAATTTTCTAGAAGCAAAGTGTTCCCAGTGAAAATTGAAAGTAAAGTTAAAAATTAAAAAGAATCAAATTATTGCTTTGCAGGCAATTCAACGACTATCTATAAAACTATTACAAATAAACAGACTGATAATCCATCTATATGTATGTAGGATTATCCAAAAATATTGCTTTTTTTGAAACACAAAAACGACGTGCAAGAAGCAAGAATGCTTTGTTTCTATGCCGTCAAAATTTCTTGAAGCTCTTTGTATTTCTACTCTACAAAAAAAATCCAGTGTTGTTTTGTGTTTTCAGTAAAGAGCTTTTCTGTGTAATCATAGAAACATAGGGAAATATCATTACTTTATTTATTTGTAGTACTTTTATAGATAAGTGTTTCTTAGGCTGCCACGCAATAATTTTCTCTTTGTTTTGTTTCAACTTTGTTCTTTACTTCCATCAGAGAAACCCTTGTTTTGAAACACTACTAAAAAGAATATATGGAACTTGAACAATAAATTCGGATACCAGTGGTTGTGGTATCTTGAAAGAAATAGAGTAAGAAGCAGCTGCCACCACGAATTCCTAAAAACTGTGAAAAAAGTGCCTAAAAACCTATGAGATTAATCAAAAACCTGTGATCAGGGCCGTTGCCAGAATTTTTGTTTGGGGGGGGGTACAAAAACTTTAAAAATGTATGAAAATTTTAATTATATGCAGTTTCGTTGCCTTTTTAAGAGTCTTACAAAATTACGGGGGTCAAACACCCTAGCCCCCCTCCCCTCTGGATACAGCGTTGCCTGTGACCTCTTTTAGAGCCTGTTACTTATCAAAGGTTTACTTATATTAAGTAAAATTAAACCTAATAAATTGTATATATTTTGAATCAATATAACAATCCAATTCTTTGATGTATTAATTATCATATTTTTTTTTTTATATTTTTTTTACAGTTTCGGTCGCTATTGGGCTGACTCGCTCCTTTCAATTGAACTGTTATGATGAACCGTTTGATTCTCCTGTACAAAAACTAGGTATTACTGATAATTAGACGGATTGCTTCAAAAATTACTAATTAACATCCCAACTTTTGTTTGAAACGTTAAGCTGTTAGTAGTTATTGTGGTATCAATGCACAATTGGGGCTATTGAGAAGAAAATACTATAAATTTCTGAAAACAACTCTACAAAATCCTAAAATACTTACTTACATTATTCCTAAAAGCGTTTCAGTTTATTTACCTCCAACCCTCCCCCCTCAACAAGTACAAATATATATCTCGAATAATATATTTTCCATGCATTTTGCCATGCGTCACTCATGTTTCAACTTAATAGCCTACACGTAAATTGAATCAACGTTGACCAAATAAAAAAATGGAAAAAGCATGTGAAATATATAATTTGGGAAATGTTTCCAACCCCCTCCCCTAATGTGTGAACTTTAGAAAAATTTCAAAACTTACAGCCCTTCCCCCAAGGGCTGTGGGGGATCGTGTACTCGTGTTATTCCCAAAAGTATAGCTATTTCACTTTTCAACTATGCTTGATAAAATGGATATCACAAAGTTTCGATCAGTCAAGTTTGGGGAAAAAAGGGGCTTGGGAGGGGGATAGTTGTGCTTCAATCTTTTTGGTCTCTAAAAAAGGTCACTAGAACTTTAAATTTTGGTTAGAATGAACCCTCTCCCGATGTTCTAGGATGCAAACAAACACATAAATAAACACGCATCCGTTATCTTTGTCTGGCAAAAATCCACATTTTAGAGATGGGAGCTTGAAACCTCTACAGAGAGGTTCTCTAATACGTTGAATCTAATGGTACAGTTTTCATTAAGATTCTTTGACGTTTTGAGGGTGTTTCCCACCTTTTTTGATATCAGACAGTTTTCCTCTGGCTCGTAGCTTTTGATGGGTAACGGTAAAATGAGTGAATTTTATATATTTGGAATCAGAACGAAAAGCCAATTCTTTCGATATGTATTTATTGATATCAAAATCCAGTCTTTTAAAGTTTTGGTTACTATTAAGCTGAGCCGCTCCTTACTTACAAATCGTTACCACGAACTGTTTTATTTGTCACAATCAAGGCCGCATCCGGAAAAGGGGGGAGGTAGGGGTTTGAACCCCCCTTCCCTTCCCAAATGTGTCCGATTGTCGAAATGTAACAAGATGAATATAAACAAACTTTTAATGCGTTTTTTGAACGTTTCTTTTTACACCCCTCCCGAAAAAAATCTTGGATACGGCCCTGGTCACAATATTCTTTTGTGTAGTTGTTACAGCTGCAATACCCAATAACAAAACATGTGTGATATTTTCTCATTTTTAGCAATTGTTTGTGATTTATGTTTCTTTTTTTCATGAAGATACTACTATTATTGCTGCCACTGAGAATAATAATGAACCTAATCATCCGCCTCCACGTTCACAACCATCCTGTCTCTATACCTCTTTACCTTCATACGATGTGACTTGGTGGGCTACTTGTTGATTACACCCACCAGGGGTCCATTTTATTTTTGAGTTGGCAATTTAAGAACTAAATATAGGTGCTAAAATAGCTTCTTAAAAGGATCTTTAAAAAGAAATTTTTAGATTTGATTCAAAATAAAACAGATGCATAAATTATTAATCATTGTTTATACTCTTAGCAATATTTTGCAGAAATACTTTGGAGTGGTTTCACGGCTGTGTGAAATTATGTCTTATACATACGACAATGGCTCAATAGAAATTGATTCCAAGTGGGGAAACCCCAACTTTTCGGGGTGCATTCACTTCAATTTAAGTAGCGACCTGAAATTGGTAAGTTATGCTTTTATTATGTCTCTATTCTCTTGACTACCAGTCTGTCAAGTACGTGAGCAGGGGAGGGGATTGCCCAAGATTATGAATTTTAAGTATTTCCTCAAATTGTCGCGTCTTATTAAGAAACTAGTCAAATTTCATATGAAAAGATTGCCCCATATTCATGGATAATGGCACTAAACACTAGCAATATTTCTTTTCAACTATAAAATCTGTTTCAATGCCAATAAATTCAACAATTTTGGTGCTAGGAAGTATTATACAGCATTTGTTAACACAATCATGTGACCCGTACCATTTTGCAATATTAGCTAAAACTTCCCTTTTAAAATATTAATAATAACCTATATACATAAAAAAAGAACGAAGTAGATTAAAAAGTAAAACAAGAGGCTGAATAAAGACCAAAATAAACATTGGTATAAGATATCATAAAGGTAACAATAGATGTAATATTTAAAAAATAATAAACATTAGACTTCGCCTTCACCTTCACTTAAACTTACCCTCGACCTGCTTATGCTCGTAATTTATTCACAACTAGTCGAAACAAACATTCTCTAAAGCACAATATTCACATGACTTTGTAGATAACTAACCTTTGAAGTACTATGGACATCAAAATAAAAACACCATTTGCCCCCTGGAACGGTGATCTTCTAAAAATTTTCTTTTGGTTGTTTTAAAATTAGGAAGTTTTTGATTTCGTCAATTTTACCTTGTTAACAAACAAATAACTAAAACTAATTAGTTAAATTTGACAATGTTTGACAATGCTAAATATGCATACATTAACAATCTACTGGTTTCCAAAAGCAACTACGCCTTCAAGGGAAGATACAGCTTTTTAAATTGTTTAGTGTCTTATACTTTTAGATTATTTTCAAGGGATTTTTACCCATGTTTCTTTTTTTAAAGTTTTTGGCGAATGCTACCGAAAGCTTCCTAGCTGCGTATGGAGGTAATTTCATAAGAATTTAACTCCTGATTTTCCTCATTTTTTTAAATACATAAGGTTGTGTAAGTTTCGGCTTAACCAATTCAAAGAATCAGATTTCATTTTCACTGGTATTAGTACTTTAAATGGGCTGAATACTTACGTCTAAAAAGGAAATACCCAATGAACAGGAATTGGTAATCAATTACGATTTACTTGTCTACAAATGTGCTAGTTCAGTGTACAGAAAAAATACAGTTATGCAATGGCATAACTTATTACAGTGCTTTTCATGACTCCATATTAAGCGGCTTACACACTCTGTCCGTAATTGTCTCTGCTAAGCGGTGGTTCTGGTCACTCTTGCACCCGGGGCAAAATTTTTAATACCCCCCCCCTGTCTCACAAAATTTTCAGGCCAAATTTTAACTTGTTTTTCGTTTACCAAAAAAANAAAATTTTCAGGCCAAATTTTAACTTGTTTTTCGTTTACCAAAAAAATTCATGTATTTAAATTGAATTTTTCGTACTTTAGTCTATGCAAAATTATTAATTAAGTCGTCCCAATTAATTGCTTTTAAGTCTTTTCTTCCTATGCTCATTAATGCTAAATCATCTAGTCGCTCCTGGCCCACAGTCGATCTGACTATGACCCACAGTCAATCTGACCTATCTTACTAATCGACGTAAGTAATGACCTCCCACCAACGAAGACGTGACGACAGCTGTGAACAACCTTAAAAATGGACGTGTATATGTTGTATAGGGATCATGGCAGAGATGCTGAAGACATCCCTTCGAGCCTGCATAACTGTTTGGACTGCTCTCTTAATGGCCATCTCTTATAGGCAACCCTCACGTCTGTGAAGACCCCTTCAGTATTGCACCAAATGTCCAAATTTCCCCTCCGTATTGCAAAACTAATCCTAACACATCTATAGGTATATTTAAGGAAGTGTATCAGGGTTGAATTATTTTTTTCATATAATGGAGTTTATGGAACAACTGAATGGGAGCATTTGACCTTTATTGCTACTTACTTATTTTTTCAAGAAATGGTGATGAATTTATGGGAAAATGGAAATTTCTGATTCAATCTAATTATACTTACCGCCAACTGCGCCCTCTACTTTATTTTAATAGAAATATAATTTCAGAGATTACAAAGCGATTATAACCGTTAGATGATTTATTTGAAATTTCGCGCCTCTAAAATTTCTGCACCAGGGGCAAGTGTCCCCTCTATCCCCCTCCCCTAAAACTGCCTCTGACAAGTCCTTTCACACTAGGATAATGTTAAAATCCATAAACCCTCATAATCATCGTCTAAATTTGTCACAGTTTTCCTAAGCAAGCTGTTCGAAAATTCAAAATATGGAATGGAGATAGGGAATCAAGCTCTGGTCATGTATTAAAAGCTTTCTAGAAAAACGTTATGAATCTATTTTCAAAATGTTTTGCCATTATGTCGACTTTTCCATAGCGTAACATCAGCTTACGCAACATAAAATTTTATGCAGAACTCGAGCCTACTTGGCACTGCCTACGTTATGGATCTACGTTATGGATCTACGTTATGGATCTACGTTACAAATCTGCTAATTAAGATTACATAACGTAGCGTTAAGTCTTAAGTTGTGCAAGCGTGAAAGGTTTTACGGTGTACTGTGAAAGAACTATTACTTTTAGACATTTATAATTTACCTAAGGTTTTTAAAGATTCCTTCAATGAAATTGAAAAAAGAACTATTCATGTTTAGCAATAAAATATTCTTTCTTTTTACAAATATGCACAAAGAAAAGAATCATCCAACAAGTATTTAGACCATACACAGACGTCGCTATAAAAAGGGTGTAAAACTTGTTGAACAGCTTTTTACGCGCTTAAACATCGGAATATATTCGTAATTTTGCAACGACTTTTAACTTGAATTTAGGTTCCAACTGTATTTGGCTGAAATGGGAGATGTTTAAAAGGGAATAAAAACGATTCAGCAACTTCAAGAATCTGCAGAGGTTTCAGATATTGAAACTTGTAATGTTTGCTATTTGCATTTTTATTAAAATGATACAAAATGGAATTTGACTTTTCATAGTTTTCATAGCAATATCCGCAGAGCAATCTATTACTTGATAATGTGCGCCTAGTCTAGTTAAATAAATAATCGACTGGTGTATGAATGGTTGTCAGGGGCCCATTGGGTGTGGAAATATATAGGAATACTGTTCTCGTTGGTTTTCATAAATTCAAGTTCAAATTTTCGCAATTAACATTCTTAAATGTGTCCCTTTTTATTTATATTTTTGGAACTGGTCAAGCACATACGCAGGAATTGTTATTGGTACTTACGTGTTATAGCGACCACACTTTGTTCCTAATTTGTAGTGAAACCGGTTTTTGTGTCCACTCGGTGATAGTCAGCTTAGCTTGAGCGAGATAAAGCGCTATACAGGTAAATTAGAATTGAAGTTCTAATATGTAGAGGTGGTTAAGTTAGGGATTTAATGCAATGCGTTCTGGGCGGCCTGTTTTCCATGATTCCCTCTTGTAGTCTCCATAATTTTGTTACTAAAGTACTATATTTTCATCATGTTTTGGTATATTCCATTATGATTGACCTAACTTTACTTCTTGAGTGTGATCGCTTTAACACCTAAGAACGGTACCTTTTTTTGGAGGGAAGGATCAATGGTAAAAATAAGTAACTTTATTTGATATTTTGAAAAAGTAGTGTCCGGGAAAAATCCAATTTAAGATTTCAGGGGAGCTCAGCCCTCCTCTTGCGTGAGTCCCAGGATCTGGTATGCCCATCTTCCCATGATTTCTTTTTTGTTTTTTCCAATGAAATAGCGGTACTGTTTTGCTTAATGGTACACACCGCTATAAACTCTATCAAGGAAACTAGTCAAATGGGAGATACATATACCCGGTTATAATGGTTTATGAAACAAATTTGGGCTATATATTTGCACATTAGGGGGGATGGGCGGTAAAGCATAGCATATATTAAATACGTAGCCTAACATAGCCTAACCTAGGTACCTCCCCCCCTCTAAATCCCAAAAAACAACAGCGTAAATATTGTAAATTCAATTAGAAACCACGCTTTGCGATCAATAGCAATTACCCGCTTTACGGATCTCCATGCTAAATTGCTATAGAGTCTATTGCGGTTTGTACCATTAAGCAAAACAGTACCGAAATAGCTTTAGTATGTCCGCATATTATTATATAATCATAAATTTTCTGTTTACCTTCAGAATTGTCCATCAACGGTAATCCTTACTACCGCACATTGGTAATCCAATCGCCGCCCCTCCCCATTCTTTGAACTAATTCAATTGAATTTTTAATTACCCTTTTACATTTTTTTTTTACCTCAAAAACTGCAATTACCCCGAGGCTTTAGTAGAGTCTAATTGTTTATAGTCTTCACTTACATTGATACGAATTTGTCAAAAATAGTAATAATAGGCTAATAAACAAAATTGGGATAGGTCTAAACTTTTAAGGGTTTAAAGAGGATTTTGAGCATATACGGTAGGTCGGCATTAGGTGGGTTTTCAAAGCTTACAAAACTCGGTCTGTTCAGCCTCAGATAAGCACCCTTCCTGGGTTATAATCATAATCTGCTAAACGCTGCAAATGTTTGAGGCGTTTCAGACTTCTGCAAATGTCTGAGGCATTTTAGATGCATTGGAATAGTTGAAGCCCATACTGAACAACAATCAACAATATAAGAGGTAGCAACGGACAAGTGAAAAATGCAAAATTCAAAGGACCAAGTTCTCACAAACGTTCTGTAATTTCCTCACAATTCCAAAATTAGGGGCAGTTTTAGATTTTATACAATTTATATGGTCTGAAAAAATTAAGTGTCTCATCTAAAATAACGGTACCTATTTGGAATCCGGTAAGCACGCGAGAAGGGAAGTTTCATTAATGCTAATGAAACAAAACAAAATAGGATGAAAATATAATAGTTCAGAAACAAATTTGGGCTATATATTTGCACATTAAGGGGGGAGGGGGTAAAGCATAGCATATAATAAATACGTAACCTTAGCTAACCTAGGTACCTTTTTTTGCCCCTTCAACTCCAAAAAACTAAATTTTGAATATTTGTCACGGAGTGAGCAATACCTCACAAAGCAGCGAAAACCAGTTTTTCATATAGCATCTTTGAGATTTCCATTCAGTCTTACTCGCCTGCTTACCGGATTCTAAATAAGTACCAATATAACACATAAATATCTAGTCGAATGCGCTGTATTAATAATTGAATTTCAACTTCCCAGCTCTTCCTCTTATACTGGCGCTACATAATTTATGCACTGGAATTTCATGGCTCACAGAATCAAACACCTTTAAAAAAATCTAAAAATACAGTTATTACTTTAAGATCTTTATCAAGACCATCATTAAGAAGCGTTGTAAAGAATTGAACTGCAGGCTTTTTATAATTATTCGTTCGAAAACATATTTCGTTCTTAAAAAAAGTCCTCTCTGCTCCAAAAATGTCTCAATCCTTATGCATAAGATTTTCTCCATAATAATAGGTATTATCTGAAGCAATGAAATTTGTGCATAATTACTAAGATCTTCTCGTTTACCTGGCTTAAAAATGGGCATATTTTTTGCAGTTTTACCTGAGGAAAAAAAATCCATCTTTAAAATACCTGTTGACTTTCTCAACGAGTTGGTTAATAACTGGTAGAATTTCTTTCAGGGTACGCAGGGATAAAAATTCAGATTCAGCTGAACTATTTTTCTTTCGTAAGTCACTGTTCATGCTTCATCTTCATTCGTCTTCTACAGTAACGTACTTATTCCACCAGTTGTCCCAATATACTGGTGAAACTACTCTTCAATATCACGTATTCTTATTGACTGTCTAATTGCATTACCTACTTTTAAAAATGATTAGGCAATTTCTCGCTAAATTTTGCTTGGTATTCTTCACTTCAAAATTGATGCTTATCAGTTCCTCCAATTATCGACCAAATAACTTTTCAAGTATTCAAATAGCTACCACTACTCAACTCCAATATTCTCAAATAGTAACCTCATTTTGCTTTTGTTAAGAGTTTACTATGCGCATTACTATAATTCTTGCAAATATTTCTGTCGAGTTCTCGGTATGCAATTTTACTTATTCCTGACTTATTTCCACTTATTCCACTTATTTCCTGACTTTTCTTTGTAGATGTCTTAATACACACTACATTGATCAAATCTGTGACTTTGTCATACCACGTTATAAATTTCTCACCATATATTGTGCAATCCCCTAAAAAACTACAGTCGTGCACCTAAAGACGCTTTTTCAATGAATGGTAATTATAAAAAGCACATATACATATGAATATCTTTTCAAATAAACCTATAAACAGCTCTTTATGACGTCTGCCACCCAAGCGGTGAAGAAAAAAAAGAAGAAAAAATAATTCTCATCAGCGCTACCAATGAAAAAAAGCAATTTTCCTTGTTTTGAAGGTGGGGATTTTTATGGAGTCCTTTATGGAGTTTAAAACAAGTACAATTTCAATGGTGCACTTTCTTTAATTCCAAAACCATTTTTGAGGGGTTTCGGGCTCTTTTTCAAAACTCATGTGGATATATTTTGGAAGTAACATTTTACTATTAATATTAATCGAAGTAATAATTACCATTCCTGAATAAGCTCCAAATGGCATTCATTTTCTCACTAGGCATTTGTAGCACATATTTAAACTTTTGTTTCCTATGGGTGATAGTTCGTTCTGTAGTAGGTCGCTGCAACTGTTATTGCCTTGATTTAACAAAATGAGAATACTCTCTTTTTCTGTTCTCAGTGTCAATATATATACACCTCAAAATTCAATAATGATCAGACACTTCGTTAGTGATTACTATCAGGCCATCATGCCTAACACTCAAAAAAATATTTTCAACAATATTATTTAATAGTTTTTATTTTCTTTTAAAAGCCTTATCGAAATTGAAAAAAAAACTCCAAAAGTGATGGATCACAGAAGAAAACTAAAATTAAGTAGAAAAACTCAAGGCCGTATCCAGGGGGGGTTACCCGGTTTGACCCCCCCCCCCCCCCCGAAATTTTTGACCGAGTCGAAAATAAGTCGAAAATTAGTAAAACCTAGGTAAAAATCAGTAAAATTAGTCGAAAACTGAGTCAAAAACTAGTACCCCCGAAAAAAAAATCCTGAATCCGCCCAAAAAACCGCTATATGAAAAATTCAGATCTCGCATGAAATTTGAAACTGGTCGTTATTATCCAACCCATATTCATAAATAATAGGATGCATTCACTTAGTTTTTGTCAGCATCAAAATTATTCATGTATGTTTCAGTACCTCACGTGATTGCGATCAATTATCTTCGTCAGAAAAGGATAATTACGTGGAACGATTTAGCTATACATGTTGACATAATAAAATCATGACTCAGTTGCAACAGGGTGATCCTTTACAGAAACGGGGTCACAAAGGGTTTCATTGTTCATAGTCATCATCTTTTTGAGGCTATTTTAAAAACCTCCGGACCCACGAACTCT
>JAQQPU010011885.1:16829-27040 GCA_029168905.1 Artemia sp. Kazakhstan ARC1039
AACTACCCACCCCAAATTGTAGGTTTCAGATAACAAACACCTATGAGAGACTAAGAAACCTAGCTCTGAAAAGCCCAAATAGCATCCAAAACTCTAGGTTTCAGACAACCCACACATACAAAAGGCTATGAAACCTAGCTCATAAAAGCCGGAAATAGCAAACTACCCACCCCAAATTGTAGGTTTCAGATAACACACACCTATGAAAGACTAAGAAACCTAGCTCTGAAAAGCCCAAATAGCATCCCAAACTATAGGTTTCAGACAACACACACATACAAAGGGCTATGAAACCTAGCTCATAAAAGCCGGAAATAGCAAACTGCCCACCCCAAAGTATAGGTTTCAGGCAACAAACACCTATGAGAGACTAAGAATCCTAGCTCTGAAAAGTCCAAATAGCATCCCAAATCATAGGTTTCAGATAACAAACACCTACACGATCGCAATGAATGGTACTTATTATCAGAAAAAACGTCAATTGCCAAAAAAAAAAGAAAAAAATAACCCACGCCATGCTGAATGTGCTTCTAAAAACCCATCTGGTTTAAAACATGTTTGTTATCGTTAATCATTTCCAAAGATTGAAATTGTTCCAAATTTATAATAAATATCTCGCTTTTTTGCAATGTGTAGGAACCGGAAGGGAATCCCGCTCGCTTGGAAAGGTACCAAGGGGACATAAGCAAAACGTGTTTAATCACGTGTAGAGGTCCCATAGAATAACACAGGAAGGAACATAAGGCCATAGAATAGCATAGGAGGGAACATAAACCCTTTGAATAGCATAGGAAGGAACGTAAACCCTTAGAATAGCAGAGGAAGGAACATAATCCACCCAAATCCATAAGTACATGCTCTGGAAATGCTTCTCCTATATGTGTAAGAAAATAGCATGGTAATTCCTATATGTGTAAGCAAAGTATAAGTTAGCATTCTACTGGTTCCATGTTCTTGCGGCTGTTTCTATGTTGGAAGAACCCACCAGCAATTGGGGGAGAGATTGTTGGAACACAGGTCCTCAATCGACAAAGCTATGGAGCTATGCCAAAGGCCTGAGACTTTTGATTCCTCTTTGGCTCAGCATGTGTATGACAACCCGCACCATTTCGTTTTATTCGATAACACCTCCATTATTGCCCCTGTTAAAGGTCTCATCCAAGTTTTCAGGGAGGCAGTTGAGATAAAAAAGTACATTCACCGAAAGGCTGCTCTCAATAGAGACACGGGAGAAACCTATTTAAGCCCCATATATAATGAACTAATTAATTCTGATCGTTTTTACTTAAATATTAAAAAAAATCATTTTGCAACCTAACCTAAACTGTGATGATGTTTTACCTGGAAAGCGTTTAGCTTTTAAAAATGCTCTGTATAAATTAGAAAATTGAATTCCCATTCAGCACTGTATTTTTTCTTTCAGTTACCCTTTCACCGTTACATAGAGAGGGTCTTCAAATTTCTGTTGTGCTTTGTTTTAAGGTTTGAAATTTTTTTATAGTATCCTTGGATTTTATTAGTAATTTCAATGTTATTATCTTGCACTGAGAATAGTCAAGCGGAGGTCTTGACCGAAATATTTGCATTTTAGTCCATATTTTTTACTGGCTTGTATAATTATCGTTTTTCTCTTTTTTTACTATTGTTTCGTTTTATCATGAATAGCCAGTGTGGTCTTAGAAATTATTTACTTTAGGTTGTATATTATACTTGTATTTCGAACTAAATTTGGATTAAATAGATGCCTCCTCAAATTCTATAACATGTTTGTGCAAAAATTAAAGAAATAATATGAAGTTAATAGAAATAAAAATGGAAACTTTGTAAATATTTATCCAATAAAACTAAACTACTATTATTCCTGAAGTTTCAAATAGTTCGACGTTACGAATTGCATGCAAGGATTGACTCAGCCCATTAGTTACCAAAACTCAAAAAAACGTAGTTTTAATAACAATTGATACATCAAAAGAAATGAATTTTTTCGCTGAAAGTTTCCGCAGGAAAATTTTACACAGGAGGAGAGGGTATATTCCCTGGTATGATTTGAAAACTGTAGGAGATTGAATATGATTTTTTTTTATTCCACTGAATGTAATGAGCAGCATTAAAAATTAAAACAAAACGGAAATTATTCTGCATATGAGGGGGAGGGGCTGCTCCTTCATCAAACCTCGCTCTTTATACTAGAGTTTGTCTTATTGTCACAACTCTTTAAGAAAGACTTAGTATGTATTTACAGGAAACAAGCAAGGCGAACCAAAACATTCTATGTATTGCCAGGTTATCAAAAAAGCATATCTGCAATATTTTGGGAAGGCTTTGGAGAACAAGTTGAAACCTTAAGGGATTTTTCTAAGAAGGGCAAGTGAACATTGTATAGCTTGGGGAGGGAAAAAGAAGGCCTAAATGTATTTTGTCTCAAATATGCCTAACAGTTTTCGCACTTCAAGACCTTCCAGAACTAGAATCTGTTTATGTTGAAGTAATGATGTAAATAAAAAAAACACTAAGTGCACTAAGGTTAACAAAATATGGTATGCACATTTTCTCTAGAACGGCTTGGGAGATCGAGTTAAAACTTCCAAGGGTTGTTAAAAACTCAAGAAAATCTTAAATTTTGCATGACTGAAGGTGCAGAGGTAAATATATAGCAAACATGTGTATCTAGGCTTTAAAATCAGCATATGTGACATATCTCAGGAACGGCAAGGGTATGCAGTCCAAACTTTCAGGTAGTACAGTGGAAGGGGCAAGGATGCTTCAAATTTTTGGTTTGGTAAGGGGGCTAAATACAGTATTTCTCAAACTAAATATTTCTGTACTATTAACCTCTACAAGTCATACAATCTGCTATTATTACCAACTCACTGCATCACCTAGCCAAACTAGAACCCTTAATACTCTTGTCTGAAAAAACTAGTTCTTCATCTTTTTTTTTCTTTCCTTTGTTTTCTGGCCTAAAGACAAAAATGGTCAAAACATACAAAATAGGACCCTAAATGTTGTCCCTCTAATTGGTTTAGAATTTATATTCATTAGTTTCTTCACTAAATACGCTCTCATTTAGGAAAACAACTTTAAAATAATCTTGGCTGTATTAGTTCATGACCACCCCCCCCCCAAAAAAAAAGGTCAAAATTGTCTCGTCTTTGATAGACTTGTAAACTACATAGCATGCACAAAAGGCCAGAAGGTACCCTGACACAGATAATAATAGGTGGGATGTGTTACAATATTGGCACAATTGGTTTTTAGTTTGCCTTTAGTTTAGTATTCGATTAGGTTTTTTCATCCATTTTTAGCTTAATTATTTCTAGAATGTAATAAAATATTTTGTTTCTTTTTAGGATGAAAAGAATCAAATATTGACAACAAACTGTTGGCTCACACAAAGTTGGACGGATACCCATTTACAATGGAACGCCTCCGATTTTGGTGGCCTAGATGTTGTGCGAATCCCGTATCAGAAAGTTTGGAAGCCAGATGTTATCCTTTATAATAAGTAAGTCATATGTGACCTTATCTGCAGTAGAGGAATCTGTTAGAAGCAAAAGAAACTCCTCCCAAAAGTGTTTGGAAGGACCCCCTCCTACTTGAAAAAGGAAAATTGTGGCATACAAAAATGGGCAGCCCCCCCCCCCCTTCCAGGGAGTGATCTTTGTCCATATAGTTTTGTGATGTTGTGTTGATTAAGTACAGAAAAATGGTATGCTGAGATTGCACAGACTGAAACCAGTTACCATGGACACAAAGCATCGAGTGTGGAGTAACAAAATCTTTTGAGGAGTAATTCAAGGTTGGAGAAAAAAGTTATCTTGCCAGTACAGCCCTGAGGGTCGAGGTTGACCTTTCCACGAGTGTTGCTTCCCCAAGACAGTCTAAAGCTGCCAGGGGGGGGGGGGGTCAGGCCAGGAGAAAACAACGGTGGATGCTCTAAAAAGCTCTGGAAAGCAAAATGTTGATATAAATAAATGAATCGACAGAATTTGCTTTTATGCTGATTCCAAACATATAAGGTCCATCACGTTCAGAGTTATCTATCAAACGCTATGAGCTTGAGAAAATTTGCCTGATTTTAGAAAAAGGGGGAAACACCCCCAAAAAGTCAAATGATCTTAACAAAAATCACACTATCAGATTCAGCATGTATAAGAACCCGACTGCAGAGATTTCAAATTTCTATCGACAAAAATGTGAAATTTTGCATTTCTTAGTAGAAGAGAGACCACGAATGCTTTTTTTCAGTGTTAGTTATTGGGAAATATACGGAACTTTTTCGGGGTAATTTTCTGCAGGGAAGAGGATTTTCTATGGGGATAATCAGAAACTAAATAAAAATACTTTTTTCAACTGAATGTAAGGAGCAACATTAAAACTTGAAACGAAAATAAATTATTTTGTATGTGAGTGGGGGCTGTCCTTTCCTCAACCATCGCTCTCTACGCTAACGTATAACTTTTTGTCCTGATTCTTTAGGAAAGACTGCTCAAACACAACGGTTTTTTGTTTTAAATAAGAAGTGTTTTTAAAGAGCTTTAAGAGTTAAGCGTAAAGAGCGAGAGATTGGCAAGAGGCAGCCCCCCTCATATACAGAAAAATTTCTGTTCGTTTTAATTTTTAATGTATACTGCTTACTTTCAGTTGAAAACAAACTTTTTATTTATTTATTAGCAATGATGATCGATGTAGTGAAGATATAAGAAGAAGGATAGCCAATGGTATTTTCATGAAGGTATATGGTATATTTATGAAGAAGGGTATTTTTTTACCGTAGGGAAAAAGTTTTAAAGAATATTAAGATAAGAATTCTTTATCAAAATTAGAATATTGGAGGCCATTGTAATCCGATATCTGCGAAAATGTTGTTTGTTTTTTTTCGAATGACTCCGCAGCCCATTGAGGGAATTCTTTATCATTGGAAATAGCCGTTGCTTCCTCGTACTGAACAAAATGGTCCGAATGACAAAACATATTTTCTGCTAAGGCTAAAGTAAATCTTTCTGGAGGTTTTGTAAATTTTAGAGCGTTATCTATTGAATTTCGGTTCTCAATAAAACGCTCCACAAATTGTTGGTGTGTTCGACCGATGTAAAATCTACCGCAAGAACAAGGAATGCTATACACTCCAGTCGCCAAAATGCTACCTGTTTTATCTTTCTCAAAATTTAGAAAGTTAATAAATGGCCTGATTGGTTTAAAGCAAGTTGCAATACCATTTTTCAATTACGTGCGTTTAAGTTTCTCACCAAGTATTAATACATAAGATAATAATACATATCTATTCAAAATTGAAGGGTCCGAAAGTTGAGATTCTTCACTTTTATTAATTTTTTTCATGCTTAATTTTTCTTTTTTTTTATTTCCCTTAAAAATTTAGCAGGTTACCCGTTGCAAAATAAAATTTCCCTCAAACACAATAATTCACTATCAACAAGCTCTGTGGGAAAAACTTTTAACACCGTATCTACCAATGATATAACTGTTCCCTTTTTTTTTTACTGAAATTGGGTGACATGAACGAAAATTCATATATCTGTCATTATGATTCGGTTCTTTATATATTGAAAAAAGTAAACCATTATTGCTTTTTATTAGCAAAATATCTAAAGGGGGAGCCTTTCTTGTTTTTCCAGCTCTAGTGTAAATCTAACATTTTGTCAAACCTGTTAAACTGGTCGAGAAACAAATTTAGGGCTCTAATCCATGCTCCCACAAACATAAAATGTCGTGCATGAACCTACCCCAGAAACAAGGAGCCAGGGAAAACACTGAATAGCGGACATTTCTATAGAATCCAAAAAGAAGTTAGCCAGAATAGGAGTTGAGGAGCACCCATTGGTAAACCGAAGACCAGTTGATAAACTTTTCCTTTAAATGCTGTACTTGTTTATCATCGAGACAAATTTCATAATGACTTTGACATCCATGCTTGCCATGGTTACATCTTGTAACTAAATTTTATCTTGAAACTTTTATCTACAAATATTGAAAGCCATCATCTCATATGAGACCACTTACAAAAAACTGGATTTTATCCAAATGAGAAATACACGAAAGTAACACGGCATGAATTGGAAATGCTCAAAAGAAACTTACAAATAACCCCTTAATTTTATAATAGGTTTTTCCCAAGAGGTTGTTTTTTGTCATACAATGGCTCGTAAGTTAACGTGGTATTCACGTGATGGTAAAACAGCAAACCTTATTAATTATGTTATTGTAAACCAAAGACTGGCAGGATCAATACAAGATCAGGGTTGCCACCAGCTCGAGAAAAAAATCCATGCCAAGCGTAAGAAAAACTTCTATGGCTTATCCATGGCAGCCCACCCCCAGGGTTGTCATCAGCCGAAGAAAAAAGTCCATGGCAAGCGCTGTTGCCAAAGGTATAGAAAATTTGCCACTCGTGACGTTTCGCGTTGCTCGCAGGTACGGCTTTTCGATGACATAGATCTTCGTTCAAATTGATACGACACGGAAGTGCACGGTTCGCATTTTTTTCAATGTGATAGTTCGTCGAATGCGATGGAATGTTTCAACGTATCTTGCACACCAATAAAATGTAGAATATTCCGTCATTAGGGAGAATCCGTGAGTAAAGGCAAAAACCGTGAGATCACATCTTTATGAACCAAGAGTGAAGCTAGGTTCTGACCAGAAGTAAATAACTGTAAAAGTAGGAAACTGCCGTAAGCGCGATGCTGGTCTCAAATCAGGCAAGACACTCGCGTCTGTTTTCTTCCGGCTGATTTCTTCGTACGAAAAGAATGGCGATTCGGCCGGTAGAAAACGTTTGCATGAAGAAACGTTGAAGGGTCTAGCCTGATTAGATGCAATCTAATTTCCTTTATTACGACTTTTCTCGACTTTCGACTTTGTTCACTTTTGGTTCTGACAGAGCGAGATTTCAATTCGTGTCCCGACTCGACTGTTTTGCAACATGGAGATGAATGGCGTTCTGTCGCTAGTTGACGGGAATCGAAAACTGATGTGATTTCCCTCTCTGCTGATAAAAGTACTGTGGTGCGCAAAAAATAAAAGCTGACTGACCTTGTGCCTTTAACAGAACTTAATCGATGCACGTCATTTGGAAAATACAAAAAAATATATATATATGTATTCTACATTCTATAACCAGCATTCCAATCCCTATCAGGAATGATTTATTCGTGAACTTCAAAGAACAATAAGGACGCAATTTTACGTAGCCTAAACGCTGACACGAACCTTGTAAATCCATACCATAATTTTTGAACACCGACTCAACTTTGGGAGGAACTTGGCATAACATAGAGTCAAGATTTTCCATGACTTCGTGAAGAATCTTGACTCCCCTTTTGAAGGGCTAACGAACCGGCCGTCAGCGGTAGAATAAATGGAGCTATCGGCAAATACTGTCTACAGCTTGACTAGACGACCAAAACTGAGAGTATCTGGAACAACTAGATGTCTAAACTATAGAGTGTACTATCACAGTTTGACTGTTAGGATGCTTCAGTCTGTGTCAAAAGTAAGGAAAGAGAAGAATTATACGTGGCAATTCCAGCTTCTAGTTGAGCTGTTTGCATAGGTCTAAGGTTTTATAGTAATTCACCCTCTGACTGCTGCCCACACTGACCTCGATAAGCCGTTGAAGAAGACTATCGGCAGAATGATCGGAGTATCTGCGTATCAAATCGGAGTATTGATCGGAGTATCGAAAGATATCAGTCCTCAACTCTCCAAAATTTCAGTTACTTGCTTAATGTCAGTATGAACCGAAAAACTTCCATACTATATGTAAAACTTGTCTTCACATGTGAAAATATTACAAGGTACAACTTCTGTTTGACGCTGAGATTCCAGGAGATTGCGAAAGCCAACAAGTTCTTAAAAAAAACATTATTTCAAGTAAGAATGTAAAGAAAACAAGAAAACAAAAGAAAATGACGCAAACTATGGGATTAAAGTACGAAAAATCTTTCGTTTTGAGTTTACGGCGAATTTGATAAGTACTAATGAGAGAAAAGACGTCTCTGGGATTTTTGGGGTTGAGGGAATTTCGTAAGAATTTTAAGTGTCAAGCGGACTCGAAAAATTTTTGAATCACTTTGCTCGAACATTCGTTTCTAAACTTAACTGAAAGACACTGGGTTTTAAAGGCAGTTTTTCACATGGAATCTGAATCAAACTTTGAGCTCCTCAACCACAAAACCTCGATGTTGAGTCGTTTTCAAAGACTCGCGACAAAAAACATTTAAGGTTCACGGCGAAAACATAAGGAAGGATTGCTTCTGTGAACACATAAGGGAGGATTGATTGTTAACGAGGATAATTTTGAATATCATGAAGTAAGAATTGCTTTCTTAACATGTCTCCTTATGACCAGGACTTGTCCTAAATTTATACTAAATAAATAATTGAAAGCTTACTCCAGCTCTCAAGCTGTTTCCTGTTCTCTCTAAGTCGGCTCAAAGCACCTCTTCTCCATAATAAACCTAGAAAAAGCTGAACCCAGAGAACTCAACCAGCATAGCTCTCCTGTACAGTCATTTCCAGCTTACCTTGGTGGGGGCAAAAGCAGGGGCATATTTATTGTTTTTGTTTTTGGGCATGGTTAAAATTGGTCAAAAAAATCACATGCCAGAATATTTGAATTTCTTGCACTTCTTCAGCACGTCAGCTGGAGCGCCATCTGTGGGAGCGCCACAGTTTTAAGAACAGTGAGACAGCTGGTCCGCTAACCCATTTTGGCTCGCCGTAAAAATTGGATTTTTGTGTGACGCCAATTCCGTACCATGTTAAAAAGAATCCATGTTTTCTTGAAAAATCCATGTTTTTATAGAAAAATCCATGGCGTTTACAAAATCCATGGCAGGGGTTGAAAATCCATGTTTTCATGGATAAATCCATGGCGGTGGCAACTCTGTACATGATACAGGGTATATAAGAATGTTGTTATTGATGTCAAAAGTAAAGATCACCAACTTGTAGTGTCTATGGTTAATTTAAAGCTGACATTTCGGAAGGGTAACTACCTCCCGGGATGTTATGATGTTGGTAGACCCCAGGATGAAAATTTGAGAGAAACTTTCCAGGAACAGTTAAACACTAAACTGTAGAATTTAAAAGTTGACAATGTGGAAGATGGATGGAACTACTTTAGGAAAACAATTTGTGAAATTGTTGATGGTGTCTTAGGGAAGAAAATTTGGAATCCAGCTAGGAATATTCGTAAAAAAAGCCTTATGTTTAATAAAGTGGAGGAGAAGCTTGTACAAAATTATCTGAGCGATAGATCATATGAAAACAAAAGAAATGTAAATTAAGTGGAGAAAGCATTAAATTATGAACTAAGGAGGTGTGAAGTGGAGGCCATGGATAAAATTACTGAGGATCTGAAAGATGCAGCTAGACGGCATAAGTAGAGATGGGGGCGCTACTCCGGACAGGAGTCCATATATGGGCATAGAGTCATTAGGGAGAATGATTGCGTAATCGGTCAATGACCTCTTTCTCCAGGTGTGTTTTTGGCACGCTCTCAACGAATGTCAATGTTGTTGTTATTGTTTCCGAGGCAAAATGCCAAGGTCAATGTTGTTGTTGTTTTGAACAGAGCAATTAGAGAGAACACGTGGTTAATGGGGTCAATGTTGTTGTTGTAAGTGCATGCTCTCAACGAATGCCAATGTTATGATCCAGAAATAGTATTTGTTATTGTTATTCGAGCCAGATGTTATGAGGTTCCCGGAAACAGTTAATTAATATCTGACAGATGACGTCAAGTTAATTAATGTCCTTGCATTTCCAAAGAGAATTGTCACCGAGAAACAGTTAGATCACACATGATGTCATGATTGATTGATTGACACGAAAGGGGAATTAATTTGTTGTTCTATAGAGAATTGATACACGAAAGGGGAATTAATTTGGAGTTCTAACAAGAGAATCGTTTCCGAGGCAGATGTTTTGATCTTAGCGCGCGAAAAGGTTTCCAAATAAATTGAAATGCATTAGCGCAGAGATGCCAAACAAAAGGAACATGCTGAAATTCCGTTTGGGGGGTAATTTTGGCAAAACCGTTTTAGCTATTTTATGGAATTATTTCGGCGAAACACTTAGAGACATTATAAAATATGATTTTTGAAGAGATTTTGGAGGAGGTTTTGAGTGTGGTCGTTATAATACACAAGTTTCAATTGAACAGTGTTGTGAGGTCCTCTACCCCA
>JAQQPU010011886.1:0-11732 GCA_029168905.1 Artemia sp. Kazakhstan ARC1039
TTCATCCATATTTCAAATATTTATAAGCAGTGTTTACAATTACACTGTTTATTTTAATAGTAATGTATTTTTTGTGACTAGTGAATTTACATAAAAAAGCAACATCCTGTTCAGCCACAAGTGAATTGTCCCAAGAAGAAGGATACAAATTTATCCTGAGAAAAGAAGAAATATTCAAAGATTGGGATACGTTGTCAACCCAACCCAGAAAGAAGAGGGGCAAATGATCTGATGTTCAGGATGCACGCCTTGATTCACTACAGTTGTTTGATTGAAAAAGAAGGTGTATTCAAATATTTTTTCTGTTAGTGCTTGTATAGAATTCTCTAAATAAGTAACAATCCAAGCATCATGTTTACTTTTTCTTAATATACCTACCTCTTTAAAATTTGACCCCCAGGGGGTTGCAACCCACAGGCTCAAAGACACTTTTTAATAAGCTCCGTCTCTCAAAGCATAGTTCTGCCAAATTTAATATTGCATTTGAGGTAGTGGCAGCTCTCCTTAGATTCCAGATAACACCGTGTGTAGTATTAAAAATGAAGAAAGACTAAATTAAGTAAAGAGCTACTGAAAAGCATAAAGATCAACTGAAATTGCTTCCTAGATGAGGGGGGTTGCCCTATTCACATCCCCATTCCCCCTCTTCTTTGTTCCAAATTTTCATAGTGCTATACTGAAAGTATTTATGGATTCACTTGATTGTACATCCCAAAATTTTTTTTACTACCATAACTAGGAGAAGGAGCAGGACCACCTTTCATGTACAGAGTAAGTACTGTTCGTTTTGTAAGTTTTACAATCGCTCTTTAGTTTCATTCAAAATATCTGTTGTTTTTCCTTATGAATAATTGAGAGGCACAACTGTCACCTTATGTGCTAGCTAACGTGGAAGGTTTTGATGTGTAAATTATGTTCTGTCATGCATACACAAGGATAAGCCTTATGAATTGCCAAAATATTATCATAAAAAGTTTTTATTGCACAAATAAACATCAGTCAGTATTTTGTGTTTTTTTTTTTTTTACAGCATAGGAGGATTATTAAATACACCTAGGCCTAGGAAATTTTGCAATTTTCTCTCTCACCCAATCCCCCCCCCCTTGTTGTCTTTCAATTCCTTTTTCAGGAAATGACAGAAAGCCATTTGGTCAGTCTGTTCATCCTTCTTCTAGAGCTTCCTCTCTTAATAATTCATTGTATCAAAGAAGATCTTCAAGCATTAACAGCTCTTCTTCAAGAAGTCCATCTCAAATCAATTCACTTTTGTCAAAGAAGGTCTCCAAGTTTTTGTAGGTTGCAGGGCACTAAACAAGAGCGTTCTTGATCAAGAAACAGTAGCATACGTGGTTCTTCATCTCCAGAGCAATTGCAAGTTAAACAATTGTCTGACTATGAAAAAACTGTTCAGCTTAACCCAGCCTACAAAAATAAAAAATATCCTAATGATCAGAGCTCATGCAAAAGCTGGCCAAAGTATCCTCAAGCTTGACCTGGGTTCATCAGCATGTTATTTATAGTTCAGTATTGGTCTGTAATGAAAAATGACCTTGGGTCTCTGGTGCCTCATATTACTTCTATTTTAGAGAAGGCTTTCAAAGCAGAAAAGATTTTTAAAGGAGGCTCAAATAGATTATTGAACAACATCTCTGTTGTTAATACTCTTGATACAGCCAAAGAGAAACTTTTAGAAAAGATAACCTTGGGCAGTATGGACAAAGAAGCCCAAAAGATTGTAAAGAAAGGAGTTGACTATATCTTAAAAATGTATTCAACAATTTTGCAATCAAAAACCTCAGAAAATGCCCTGGCTGTCTAGTCACTTTGATTAGGTCAAACCCATCTTCAATATCCTAAAGTGCTTAGCCCAAAATCACTGCATTATTATCATTAGTATAGTGCAAAAAGACTAATAGGTTTCTTTCCATCAATGTGCTGTGAAGAATAAAAATCTGGAATTCATGGAGATTGTTGAGTGAAAATCTAAAAAATATAAGAAATGCTTTTGGAGAATCAAGGGGAAAGGCAGATTGTGAAAAGAAACTTTCAAAACATAAGCTCTCAAAATAAAGTGACAAAAATGATTATTATATTCATAAAGAGCATAAAAAAAGGCATCAAGTGGTATATTCACTTTAGTTGTAACTCAATAATATGATTTGGTAAATATTTACCTGCCTTTAATCATAATGTTTTATAGTAGAATGATACATTAAAAAGTCATCTGTATGACTTTATTTAGGCTGCTCTATAAATAAAATCATGTAGGCCTAGGCTATAAAAAGCCATCTGTATGACTTATTGTTGTTTTCATGACTTTTTGTTGTTTTCTCTATTTAAAAGAAAGGCATAAAAAGTCATATGTAGGACTTTATTTATGTTTGCTCTATAACAGTATGAGGTATAAAAAGTCATCTTTAAGACTTAATTTGTGTTTGCTCTATAATAGCAGGAGATATAAAAAGTCATCTGTAGCCTATGACTTTATTTAAGTTTGCTCTATAATAGTATGAGGTATAAAAAGTCCTCTGTAAGACTTTATTCATAATGTTTTATAGTAGAATGATATATTAAAAAGTCATCTGTATGACTCTATTTAGGCTGCTCTATAAATGAAATCAGGTACACCTAGGCTATAAAAAGCCATCCGTATGACTTTTTGTTGTTTTCTCTATGTATCAGTAGGGAAGGCTAATATAATTTCTTCTGTATGACATTTTAGTGGATCATATTTGGAATCAGAAAACCAAAAAGTCTTCTCTATAACCTTATTCATACTTCTCTATGATAATTTGATGTTTAAAAAGTCATACAGAAGACTTTGTATTATTCTCCATGTTCAAAGAAAACACAATTTTGCCTTTTTTTACTTTATAGTGCTTTCTATATAAGAGTAAATGACAATATTTGTTGCTTAGAGTATAAAGAACCAATGACTTTAATAGTCAAACATTGCTCACCCTATATCAGAAAACTGGGGAGAGAGCCCCTGCCCCCCTGCCCAAGCCTAAAAACATAAACTCTACCCATGTATACTTTATCAAAGTATTTTTTCAAGATTAAGCTCTTGGTGTAGACTGTTACCCAAGTTGTAGCCTAGGCCTACATACATTCTTAAAAGTTTCAGTTTCCTAACTAAACTAGGCTACTTTCCAAGATAGCAAAGGGGCCCTCAATTATACCTCATAGCGAAGGTATAAGCCTAGAATTGGGGCCTTTGAGAAGGGAACATGCTAAGAAAATAACTCTTACTTTATCAAGTGCCGAAGCTTACTTTTAAATTTCAAAATGTCGCGCGAAAAATGAAGAGTCAGAGGACATATATAATTGTTCGAGCTTAATCATTTAATTTAAAGGGAGCAGTAAATGTTTCGTGATAAATGTACTTAAGGACACCCTAGACGGTCAATCATATTTATCAAAAGCTTCTGTCAATCGATTGACGTGTACTTCAATCAACCTTAAATCGATTGGAAAATCAACCCTTCAATCTTGACTAAAGCTAATCTCACGGCCAGATTTTTAGTTTCAGTTCAGAGTCGGGTAGTGAATTTCTATCGTGTGTGAAATGCAGAATAATACTGATTTGGCTAAAAAAAAACTTTTAAAAGACGCATCAAAATTGTAAAGTAGATATCTACTCCCTTATGATTTCAGGGAATAATTTTGGTCCACGCTGTTATTAGTAAAGTAAAGAGTAACGTTAAACTCCAAAATGATTAGAATATATTTTGTATAGGAGGGGGACAGCCCCTTCCTCCACCTCAGGATCGCAGAAACTTCGGAGTCTGTTCATTAGATCAGTAATTGAGAGTTCTAGTCCTTTTTTTTAAAGTGCAAAGGGATTAGAGATCAACCAGCCGCATAGGGGTGTTATTTTTCGAGGGGAAAATTTCCAGGGGGGGGGGGTAAACACCGCCCACCAAATAATAGAGTTTCTACTGCTAGTACAATGAAATAAAATTCTTACCTCTGGTGTTTCTGTTGTCTGTGTTGTTTCTGTCAGCATTTTCAATCTGATCCCTGATGAATCCAAGGTCATTGGAGTACCACAGTGAAGGTTGTGGGATGTCATCTGCTGACGCTCCAGACTTCTTTTTTAGCTCAATCGCCTTGTATTCGCGATTGAAATTCGTTCTTAAAACATTAATTTTCTTTTTTAGTTCGAAAATTGTATAATCGGGTTTCAATATCTTTACCGCCTGTAATATCCTGTCCGATGCTGCGCTTTTCTTATTTCGGTTAAAATAGTATTTACTTTTAACTTTCCATAGCTCAGGGTGATCCTGGTATAACTCAATTAATAAAAAAATAAACCCGCGCTCCACAGTTTTTTTTTTCTTCCAATATATCTTCCATTGTTGTTGGCGCGCGACTGACGCAATATTAGAACAAAACTCGTCTAGACAGTCAATCACCCTCATCAACCGATTGAGTCATTCAAACTTTCTATCAATCACCGTCAACGCTTGACACAAGCGTCAAACAGGTTCCTAGACGGTCAATCGTGCTTACGTCAATCGACTGACAGAGGCTTTTGATAAAAATGATTGACCGTCTAGAGTGTCCTTTACATCAAATGACCAGTTTCAAACTTTGTGCAACATAACCCCCTATTCTGTTGGCCCAGACATCCCAAACTAAAAACCTAATGAAGCAATAAGTAAACTAAAAAATTATTGAAAATTTAGGTATAACACATATTTGAAGATTTGCTAGATGTTTTCCAAAGAAATTGCTTAAGGTTTGTTCTGGGTACCCGGCTGACTGACCGCATTTCAAACAATAGACTATACGAAAAATGTGGTTCAATACCGCTCTCTAGGGCTATAATGAAAGAAAGGTTGAGGTGACTAGGGCACGTTGTGCGGATGACAGATTGCCGAAGATTGTTCTTTTCGGCCAACCGTCTAGGGCTAAAAGGAAAGCAGGTCATCCTCGTCTGGGGTGGGAGGACGTCATAAAGAAAGATTTAAAGGAAATGGGAACTTCATGGGCGGGCGTAAAAAGGGAGGCTTTAAATAGATTGGGATGGAGGAGGAGCGTGCGTAGCTGTGTTGGCCTCAGGCGACTAGGTGCTGCGGTGAGTTGTTGTTAGTTAGTTAGTGTATTAAGGGAGAAAGTGTATTAAGGGAAAAATAAAACCTTACATTTCGCTCCTAATTGCATTGTCATGCATATAAAACTAGCAGTTTCAGTTAATTATTTTGATTCATTTGAGAGCGGTTTACTGCGTGA
This sequence comes from Artemia sp. Kazakhstan ARC1039, assembly GCA_029168905.1. Taxonomy (NCBI): domain Eukaryota; kingdom Metazoa; phylum Arthropoda; class Branchiopoda; order Anostraca; family Artemiidae; genus Artemia; species Artemia sp. Kazakhstan ARC1039. The sequence continues at coordinate 5,239 of JAQQPU010011886.1, forward strand.
GGGAAGGACTAAAGTCTCTTGGGACCAAACTTTTCAATGTTTCTTTGGGAATTCTTAATATGAATTGGAGGACTAGTGGGGGAGGGGTGGTAACTTACCCTTCGGTCTCCTCCCTGGAAATTTCAAATCCCTTCAAATGATTTATTAAGCATAAAATGAAGGATTACATGATTACCACCAGCAGGAGAGTGGACATTACCTTCTTTAAGCTGATTCATTCCTAAAGATTATTATCAAAAAATCACTTGGCGCTTAATTCCCCTCCCACCCGCAGAAGATTACTTTAGGGGTTGAGTTTATCTAAGGGTGATTGTTTCGAAGTAATGGTCAGAGAAAACAATGGCAAAGCTGATTTAAACTATTTTGCATTTACTCTATAGGCAATATTTGAGTAACAAGAGGCTGCGCCTCAGTAATGGCTTCTTATTTTCAACAAGTTTGGTTGGGATACAATTCTCCCATCTAGTTGCCTAGATGTGTTGACGACAATAATTTAGGTCTCTTTACCACCTCTTCCCCAGAAGTTAAGTTTATCTCAGACTAAAAAGAAAGATACGACAGTGTCTTTCGATTGTCAGACTGGTTGAGGGCCCCTTTAAAGCACGACTAAGATACTAACTGTTACCTCTTGTTCAGTTTCGTTTAAACGCGACAACGCTTTTTTTTAGATATTGTGATGGCTAGAATCGACGTTCCTTTCTCCCCTTAAGAAAGTTTAGAGAGCCTTTGCTCAATAAAGGTGCTATGTTGATGCTATTTCTCATTTTCCACCAAGTTTGGTTGAAATTCCACAACCCATTCAGGCCATGTTTCTGAGTAGAATGGTTATAGCCCTCTCCTTATTGTGTATAAAGGCAGGATGGGGTCCAAACACAACATGGCAAAATGGGCAGGGGGGACATCCCTGCCCCCCCCCCCCCAAAAAAAAGGAAATGGGGTCGGGACTTGGTTCTGAAAGGGACTGAACAAGACACTACCTGAGACTTCCAATCTAGTTTGGTTGAGACACAGCATCCCCTTCTGGTCGAAATATACAAGGACCCCTTTGCCCTAAATAGGACACAATTTATCTGGACACTAAAAACACGACCAAGTTATTGATTCTTACATTCGATCAGCTATGCTGATGATATTCAGACAGTTCTTGACCCTAAATACAAAACTAGCAAATTAAGTACTATTTCTGACTAATTCACGAGTCAGTTAGCTTACAAAACTAAACTATAAACGAATCAAGAAAAATGAAAAGGCGAACTTTTTTCGTTATATAAATAAAAATTAGTAAAGGGAAACTTCTACAAGTCCTTCTTTTCATGGGAGAAGTGAAGTAAAGGAAATGCTTTCCTCAGCCGAATAAAAACTGTGTCTCTAAACAATAAATAGGTAAATTAGATAATCTTATATTTATTGACAGATAGATATTTTTGACCGCCTCTCTCCCGGGATATATATATTGTTGAGATTTTAAGACACTTTTTGTTAATATCACGATGTCAAGAAATAAACGAGCCCTTTATCTTCACAATGGTTGGAATAGTCCTCGACCCTCAACAGAAAAACTACAACACTAGCAATTACCATAAATACCAAATAGTTTTCAACTAGACTATATATATAAAAAAAAAAAAAAGAAAAAGGGCTCCCCTCCCGCAAAAGATTTCGGGTTGGGTATTGACTATCTAAAAGAAATACTATGGCATTTAATGATACTTTCTATCAGGCTTGGTTCAAATCCAAAACACGGTCTGATAAAAGTCATAAGAAACGGAGTTTAAAGAACCTCCTCGCTTTCCAGAGGTCGGAACGTGTGTGAACTCTCCAAAAACCACAACTAGGACACCAGCTCATTAAATATGGCTGAAACCCAACCACTATTCCTCTAAACAAATTGATTGTAAGATTAATAAAAAGAAAATCCTGTACTCCCCCAACTATAAATCGAATCATAGCCAGACCTGTGTCAATTTATTTGTGGGTCCAGGTTTCGTTTGCATACCTCTCCTTTCTCTCGATAGTAAAAGCAAGATTGGTCAAAACTGACAATTTCATTCAACGTAACATAAAATTATTTCCTTGACATCTAGAAGAGAAATAAATATAGATGTCAGATTTCGATACTTTTTAATACCAAAGGTCAAAAATAATTAATACTTAGAACATAGAAATGGATTCACTCAATGTTTCACTAGTATGTACATTCACATCAGTTATCCCAGTAATGAGTAGTATCTAGACAGAATCTCATCGGTGGCCTTGACTATAGTGGAGGTAGCCGTAGACCAAACGCAATAAAATTAAAGTTGCCAACTGCTTTATGCGCCTCCAAATAGCCATGACTTGACACTAGCCACTTTATTTTGAGAGCTCATGTTTTGAAAGTTTCTTTTCACAATCTGCCTTTCCCCTTGATTCTCCAAAAGCATTTCTTATATTTTTTAGATTTTAACTCAACAATCTCTATGAATTCCAGATTTTTATTCTTCACAGCGCATTGATGGAAAGAAACCTATTAGTCTTTTTGCACTATACTAATGATAATAATACAGTGATTTTGGGCTAACCGCTTTAGGATATCGAAGATGGGTTTGACTTAATCAAAGTGACTAGACATCCAGGGCATTTTCCGAGGTTTTTGATTGCAAAATTGTTGAATACATTTTTAAGATATAATCAATTCCTTTCTTTGCAATCTTTCGGGCTTCTTTGTCCATACTGCCCGAGGTTATCTTTTCTAAAAGTTTCTCTTTGGCTGTATCAAGAGTATTAACGACAGAGATGTCGTTCAATAATCTATTCGAGCCTCCTTTAGAAATCTTTTCTGCTTCAAAAGCCTTCTCTAAAATAGAAGTAATATGAGGCGCCAGAGACCCAAGGTCATTTTTCATGGCGAACAAATACTGAACTACAAATAACACGCTGATGGGCCCAGGTCGAGCTTGAGGATACTTTGGCCAGCTTTTGCATGAGCTCTGATCATTAGGATATTTTTTATTTTTGTAGGCTCGGTTAAGCCGAACAGTTTTTTCATAGTCAGACGATTGTTTAACTCGCAATTGCTCCGGAGATGAAGAACCACGTCGGCTACCGTTTCTTGATCGAGAACGCTCTCGTTTAGTGCCCTGCGACCTACAAAAACTTGGAGACCTTCTTTGATATAGTGAATTCATTCGAGATGGACTTCTTGAAGAAGAGCTGTTAATGCTTGGAGATCTTCTTTGATACAATGAATTATTAAGAGAGGAAGCTCTAGAAGAAGGACGATCAGACCGACCAAATGGCTTCCTGTCATTTCCTGAAAAAGAAAAAGAAATTGAAAGACACCAATGGGGAAGAGGGGGGGGGGATTGGCTGAGAAAAAATTGCAAGATTTCCTAGGCCTAGGTGTATTTAATAATCCTCTTACGCTGTAAAAAAAAGAAAGAAAAAAAAAAAAAAAGAAAAGAAATACCGACTGATGTTTATTCGTGCAACAAAAACTTTTTAGGATAACACTTTGGCAAATCATAAGGCTTATTCTTGTGTATGCATGACACAACATAATTTACGCGTCAAAACCTTCCACGTTAGCTCGCACATAAGGTGACGGTTGTGCCTCTCAATTATTCATAAGGAAAAACAACGGATATTTTGAATGAAACTAAAGAGCGATTGTAAAACTTACAAAACGAACAGTAATTACTCTGTACATGAAAGGCAGTCCTGCTCCTCCCCCTAGTTACGGTAGTAAAAAAAATTTCCGGATGTACAATCAAGTGAATCCATAAATACTTTCAGTATAGCACTATGAAAATTTGGCGCAAAGAAGAGGGGGAATGGGAATGTGAATAGGACAACCCCCCTCATCTAGGAAGCAATTTCAGTTGGTTTTTATGCTTTTCAGTAGCTCTTTACTTAATTTAGTCTTTCTTCATTTTTAACACTATACGCGGTGTTATCTGAAATCTAAGGAGATCTACCACTACCTCAAATGAAATATTAAATCTGGCAGAACTATGCTTCGAGAGACGGAGCTTATTAAAAACAGTATCTTTGAGCCTGTGGGTCGCAACCCCCTGGGTGTCAAATTTTAAAGAGGTAGATATATTAAGAAAAAGTAAACATGATGCTCGGATTGTTACTTATTTAGAGAATTCTATACAAACACTAACAGAAAAAGTCTTTGAATACACCTTCTTTTTAATGTGAGACTTTAGTTTGCTCAATCAATTTCTTCCATAGTGGATCCGTTTTTGCAAAATTAAATGTTAAATCGTTCACCAAAATTAAGCAATTTTTTAGTTGACTTTTTATTTGGGCGATTGATGAAAATGCCAACTCGCACAAGTAAGAGATAGAAAATGGAATCAAATTCTTCAAAACCTCGGTTGTTAATTCCGGGCATTCTGTTTTTCTTTTTAACCAAATAGTTTTAAAATTTTCCGACTTGAACACTAAGTCCAACAATCCATCGGCAGATAATTCTAGCAGATTCTCTTAGAGCTTAGTTGCTAAATTTGCCTCATTTAAAGCTGCATTTAAAAACAGATTTTAGATCCATCTTTGACCAGCGTTATTCGATATATCTAGCACTGAGAAGTAATTACACAATTCCTTCTTCAAATTATCTAACACCATTTTCATACCAGATATATATATATGACTTGATCTCGCTTCCGACTTCTTCAATGAAAGACGAAACTGTGTTGACGAAAATGAATTAAAGCTGTTTTGATTTATGACTGATGACCACTGTTCATTTTTTCATAAAGCCATGGAGTTTCTCCTTTGCTGTAATGACATTTTCATCCTGCTCTTGAAGACTGTTATTCAAGTTATTTAAATGCTCAAATAAGTCAGAAAGATAAGCTAATTCCAAAGAGAATTTCTCATAGTAGTGCGACTTGACTTGCTATGAATGTATTAATAGTTCAGCGTTAAGTTCCATAGCTTTGGTCAGTACTTTGCCTTTTAAAAACCACCTAACCTATGGTAAAGGAAATTTTGATGCAGTGCTCCCAAACCATCTCAAATGATTCTAAGCAATCGAGTCTGCAACGCTCTTCCTTTAATAGAATTCGCAATGTTAGTAATAATATTTAGAGCATGACTGTATTCTTGTGGCAGGGTTTTGGGGTGCAAGAACAACTTGGCGATTGAGAAAACAATACATCCAATAAGTTCTTGGCATCCGTTCTTTCAGTCTACCAATAAATCCAGGAAACTGTCATGCAAGCACTCAACTATAATATCATTGGGAAGTGCCTTGAAGAATAGTACTTCTTTCATTAATGTTTCGTTGGATTCAAAGGGCACAAAATCTACAAACTGCGCACGATCCGTAATATCCGTTGATTCATCACATTGCAAGGACACAAAAGAACTTTTCTTTTCTTTTGTCTATGACTTGATTACGAACGTTAGTCACCTCATTGCTTATCCTGCGTTGAATGGTATTGTCAGAGAGAGGTATTTTTTCTTAGTTTTTCGACCTTTTGCTTGCCAAACATAGCCTCTGCTATATCTAAAGCCACTGGTAAAATGAAATGTTGGGCAGTACTGTGAGGTTTTCCTGCTTTAGCCACAAGAAAAGCTACTCGATAACTAGGGAGCAAAATCTTTTCATTTAGGCTGGCAGTTATTTAATATTCAAGGGCTTTCAATTTTTGCTAAAAAAAATTCCACAAGTTTTATTCATTAGGATATTTTTGTTTAGATGGCGTACCAGCCTTGATGAACTTATACTTTCTCTTGACAAAATTTCAAAGCAAATTACACACGGCGGTTAAATCTCAATCACAATGCACTTGAATTTTAAATAATTGTCGTCATAAGCACATTTTTTTTCTTTATTCCACTTGCCCCGCTAGACGTTGATTGTGGTGATATTTTCGAGAATTTATCCATTTTCAATTATAGCGTAAAACTCATATCAATTCGTAAAACAAGTGAGTCGCGCTCTTCAAACTTAACAAAAGATGACATGACCGCGCGTGTCTTACGCTCAAAAATCACTGTTACTCCGAATCTAAGGCACCTAAGGCACAGTGTCACACCTTACAAGCAGTTCGCATATAACACCGTAGTTTCACTTCCAAATCGCTTCCGCTTATCGTGGTCTTCTTTCCGATTCCACTTACTTCACAGTCTTGCATTCAACTTCTGTGGGGGTAGTCAACAACCCTTATCTATAGGCCAGCGCATTCTAGCGAAAACCATCTCAAAGCGTGACGAAATGTCGTGAAACTTGTGGGCCTTTTGCGTGGGCTTTGTAGAAGGTACTAGTTCCAAGTATTACCAACAGATGGCTCCGGGAGTCTCGGCCCTAACCATACAAAATGTTTTATTTGTTTTCTTAGTTATTAATTGGCCACGTATTCGACCTAAAATTATGTGTTTCTCATACTTAATTATATATTTATATCCGAATCCTAATAAAGCAAAGTCCTAAAATTTATGTGTGGATTACATATTTTTAACATAAAAAAAAGAGTCGGGGGTCGCAATAATGTATATAT
>JAQQPU010011886.1:12132-22933 GCA_029168905.1 Artemia sp. Kazakhstan ARC1039
TATATATACATATATATATATATGTATAGATACTCGTGTAAGAATATCAGTAAGCAGATCTGACAATGACTAAGTTGTTTGTCCACTGGCTAGGACAGAAAGTGAGGAGGACGAGGAAGATTTACAAAAAGTCAACAGACCAAAATAGAAGAAACTCAGATATTCTAACAAACATTTTCACTATGCTATCTTTAGCACAAGGAGAACCATAAAAATAGCAAAAAACAAAATTACGACAAGCTGTGAAAAAATATAAGATTAAAAAAAAATTTATTTGTACCAAATTAAAGAATAGAAGTTTTGACATCGACGAAGCACCAAAAATACAAAACTTGAAACTTAAAAATATATCAAATTTTAGACGTCTTCAACACAGTTCGAATTATAAAAATAACAGAAAACAAAATTACAACAAATTGCGAGAATTTCAGGTTGAAAAAATATAAAAAATAAAAATTTACTTGAACCAAATTAAAGAATAAAAGTTTGGACAATAACGAAGGACCAAAAACAAGAAGAAGTCAAAATCTTTTTTAGAGATCAGAGGCAACGCTATAGCGTTGCCTATAGTAAAGGCCATAGTAATGGCTCCAGCGTTTTATTATTATTAATTTTTTTCTCAGAGGCACTTCATATGGAAGGGGTCGTCGCAAAAACTTCAAAGGGGGCTCATCCGATTGGAAATCGAGAGTTTCAGTGCCCTTTTTAAGAGTCAAAAGTGATCGGAAGGCAACTAGCCCCCTCCCCACGCCCTTCTTTTCCCAAATGCATCAGATAAAAATTTTGAGATAGCCATTTTGTTAAAAATTATTCGAAGACCATATAGCAGAAATCCGGGTTTCGACACAAGCCCCTAGGGCCCGGGGGCAGGCGTTGTAAGTTATGCCCTGGGGGCATATATGGTTCTTATGAAAGGAATGCTCGTATAAAATTCAGAGCTCATTTGATTGGAAATTGAAAGTTCTAGTTCACTTTTTAAGAGTCAAAAGAGATTGGAGGGTAACCTGCCCCCCCGTCCCTTTTTTCCAAAATGTATCTGATGAAAATTTTGAGATAACCATTTTGTTAAAAATAGGTCAACGATAAAAAAAAAGCTCCGGTGTCGAAACAACCCCCCCAGGGCCTGGGGGCAGGCGTTGTAAAAGCTTCAAAGAGGGCTCATTTGATTGGAAATTGAAAGTTCTAGTTCACTTTCTAAGAGCCAAAAGAGGTTGGAGGGCAACAAGCCCCCCCCCCCTCTACGCCCTTTTTTCCCTCAAAACCATCCAATAAGAGCCTTAAGATAGCCATTTTTTTAAATAGTTCAAAAATTAAATAACAAAAACGCAGGTGTCAACAAAAACCACCAGGGCCCGGGGGGTAGACGTTGTGAGTGTTGTTCTAGGGGCGTATATGCTTCTTATGAAAGGGATTCTCCTATAAACTTCAGCGAGGGTTCATTTGACTGAAAATTGAAAGTTCTAGTTCACTTTTTAAGAGCCAAAAGATATCTGAGGGCAACTAGTCCCCCTCCCTCCACACCCTTTTTTCCCCAAACCCATCCGATAAAAATCTTGAGATAGCCCTTTCGTTAACAATAGTTCCAAGGTCAGATAAGAAAAACTCCTGTATCGACGTAACCCCCAGGGTCCGAGGGCAGGCGTTGTAAGTCATGCTCTGGGGGCAAATATGGTTCTTATGGAAGGGCTACTCGTATAAACTTCGGAGAGGGCTCATTTGATTAGAAATTGAAAGTTGTTGTTCGCTTTTTAAGAGTCAAAAGAGATCAGAGGGCAACTAGCCCCCCCCCCTCCACGCCCTATTTTCCTCAAACCCATCCGATAAGAACTTTGAGAGAGCCATTTTTTTTAAAATGGTTCAAAGATCATATAACGAAAACTCCGGGATCGACACCATTCCTTCAGGGCCCGGGGTAAGCGTTGTATGTCATGCCTGGAGGGCATATATAGCTGTTATGGAAGGGAAGCTCGTATAAACTTTAAAGACTGCTCAGTTGATTGGAAATTGAAAGTTCTAATTCAGCTTTTAAAAGTCAAAAGAGATCAGAGGGCAACTTAACCCCCCATCCCCACGCCCTGTTTATCCCAAATACATCCGATAAAAATTTTGAGATAGCCATTTTGTTAAAAATAGTTCAAAGGTCACATAAAAAAACTCTGGTGTCGACACAGCCCCCTCCCCCAGGGCCCAGGGGCAGGCTTTGCACTTTTTCCCTGGGGGCATAGATGGTTCTAATGGAAGGGATGCTCGTATGAACTTCAGAGAGGGTTCATTTGATCGGAAATTGAAAGTTCTAGTTCACTTTTAAAGAGTCTAAAGATAGCGGAGGTCAAATAGCCCCTCCCCTCCACGCTCATGTTTCCTCAAACCCATCCGATAAGAACTTTGAGATAGCCTTTTTTAAACAGTTCAAAGATCATATAACGAAAACTCCAGGGTCGACAAAACCCCCCAGGACCCGAGGGCAGGCGTTGTAAGTTATGCCCTGGGGGAATATATGGTTCTTATGAAAGGGATGCAAGTAAAAACTTCAGAGAGAGTTCATTTGACTGGAAATTGAAAGTTCTAGTTCAGTTTTTAACCATAAAGAGATTGGAGGGCAATTAGCTCCCCCCCGCCCCTTTTACCCCAAATGCATCCGATAACAATTTTCAGATAGCCATTTTGTTAAAATAGTTCAAAAACCAGATAACAAAAACTCAGGTGTGAACACAATCCCCAAGGACCCGGGGGCAGGCGTTGTAAGTTATGCCCTGGGGACATATATGGTTCTTATGAAAGGGATGCTCGTATAAACTTCAGAGAGGCCTCATTTCATTGGAAAATGAAAGTTCGAGTTCACTTTTAAAAGTCAAAACAGACCCGAGGGCAACTAGCCCCCCACACCTTTTTTCCAAACCCATCTAATGGAAATTTTAAGATTACCATTTTGTTAAAAATAATTCAAAGGTCAGATAAGAAAAACTCCTGTGTCGACGCAACCCACCAGGGCCCGAGGGCAGGCATTGTAAGTAATGCTCTGGGGGCATATATGGTTCTTATGGAAGGGATGCTCGTATAACCTTCGGAGATTTGAATGGAAACTAAAAGTTCCAGTTCATTTTCTCAAAGTAAAAAAAGATCGGAGGGCAACTAGCCCCTCCCACCCTACACGCCTTTGGGTTTATCGGATGGATACACCAATCCGATACAAATTTGAGGTAACTATTTTGTTAAAAATAGTTCAAACATTAGATATTAAAACTCTGGGGTCGACACAGCCCCCAAGGGACAGGCTATACTCTGAGCTATACTCTGGGCTATACTCTGAGCTATACCCCAGAGCTATACTCTGGGGGTATATATGGTTCTTATAGAAGGGATGCTCGTAAAAACTTCAGAGAGGGCTCATTTGATTGAAAATAGAAAGTTCTCGTTCACTTTTTAAGAGTCAAAAGAGATCAGAGGGCAACTAGTTTCCCCTCTCCACGCCCTATTTTCCCCAAACTCATCCGATAAGAACTTTAAGAGAGCCATTTTTTTCAAAATGGTTGAAAAATCTTATAACAAAAACTCCGGGGTCGACGCAATCCTTCAGGACCCGGGGTAGGTGTTGTAAGTTAAGCCTGGGGGGCATATATAGCTGTTATGGTCGGGATGCTCATATAAAGTTTCATTGGAAATTTGATTGGAAATTGAAAGTTCTAGTTCATTTTTTAAGAATCAAAACAGATCAGAGGGCAACTACCCCCCCCCCCCCACCACGCCCCTCTTCCCCCAAATGCATCCGATAAGATTTTGAAATAGCCATTTTGTAAAAATAGTTCAAAGGTCAGATAAATAAAAACTTCGATGTCGACATAACCCCCTAGGGCCAGGGGCAGGCGTTGCAAGTTACGCCCTGGGGACATATATGGTTCTTATGGAAGGGATACTCGTATAAACTTCAGAGAGGGCTCATTTGAATGGAAATTGAAAGTTCTAGTTCAATTTTTAAGAGCAAAAGAGATCAAAGGGCCCAACGCCCTTTTTTCAGACCCCACTCGATGAAAATTTTGAGATAGCCATTTTTTTAAACAGTTTAAAGGTCAGATAACAAAAACTCCGGTGTCGACACAACCCCTAGTACCTGGGGGAAGGCATTGTAAGTTGTGTCCTGGGGCCGTACATAGCTCTTATGAAAGGGATGCTCATATAAACTTTAGAGACGGCTCATTTGATTGGAAACTAAAAGTTCTAGTTCACTTTCTCAGAGTCAAAAGAGATCGGAGGGCAACTAACCCCTCTCCCTCCACGCCTTTTTCTTCCCCAAACCCATCCGATACAAATTTTGAGGTAACAATTTTGTTAAAAATAGTTCAAACTTCAGATATTAAAACTCTGGGGTCAACACAACCTCCCAGGACCCGGGGACAGGCGTTGTAAATTATGCCCTGGGGGCATATATGGTTGTTATAGAAGGGATGCTCGTATAAACTTCAGATAGGGCTGATTTGATTGAAAATGGAAAGTTCTAGTTCACTTTCGAAGAGTCAAAAGAGATCGAAGGTCAATTAAACCCTCCCCCACGGCCTTTTTTCCCCTAACCCATCCGATAAAATTTTGAGATAGCCATTTTATTAAAAAAAATGTTCAAACATCAGATAATAAAAACTCCTAGGTTTACACAAACCGATTTTTTTTTACTTTGATATTGTTACTTTGATACCAGTTTTGATACTTTGATGAACATTTGATTTTGAAATAAGGAATTTTTAAAAACTTGAAACTTTTAACAATAAAAAACGAACAGAAACTAATTAAAAAAACTTTCTGAAAAAGAAGTTTTTGAAAAAAAAGTAAATGCCATTTTAAAGATAAGATCAGCAGATACAAATAACTGTTAAAATTCAAACTCAAAACGACTAGAAATTACTATTAAAGAATAAATAAAACCCAAAACGAACAGAAATTAAATAAACAATCATAGCAAAAAAAATACAACAAGTAATAATATAAATGAATAAACAGATCTTAAAGCGAGCAATATTTAAATTGAATATACAAATCAAGCTTAAAACGAAAAAAAATATGTTGCTTTTGAAGTATAAATGAAACTAAAAACGAACATAAATTAAATAAACAATCAATGCAAACAAACATAAAATAGACATTAATGTAAATGAACAAATAAATCATAAAACAAGTGAAACTTAAATTGAATATGCAAATCAAGCTTGAAACGAACAAAATCACCACAAACAAAAGTTTGGGTATCGCTTCTTTCTCTCACTGTAAAAGTCTAAAACCTACTAGGTCATTGGCGCTTTGCTGAAAACTATATGTCTTGAACAGTCTTGGAAAGTATAAACAAAATCAAATTAAATATTTGATATATAAAGATATTAATTGTTGAAAGAGCCATTAGTGCAAGATTTTTTTTTCACTGTAATTTTATTTTCATTTTCAATGCTGTAAAAACTGGAAAAGAAAATATTTGTAATATAATTCGTTTTCAGTGAAGCGCCAATGACGCAGTAGGCTTTTGGTTTTTACAGTTAAGGAAGAGGGCAGTATCCAAACTCTTGTTTGTAGTGAAACTATATTCGTCTAGAACAATTTTAGCAAGATCTAATAAATTAAACTGAATATTTGATGTACAATGATATTAATTGCTGAAAGCTCATCAGTTCAAAATTTTACCATAATTTTAATGTTTATTTTCAACATTAAGTACAAAAGGAAATATTTTTTAAACTTCGTTTTCAGTAAAGCGCCAATGACACAGTAGGTTTTAGACTTTTACAGTGAGAGAAGGAGGCCATACCCAAACTTTTTTTTTTGTGGTGAATTTGTTCGTTTCAAGCTTGATTTGCATATTCAATTTAAGTTTCACTCGTTTTAAGATTTATTTGTTCATTTACATTAATATCTATTGTATGTTTGTTTGCATTGATTGTTTATTTAATTTCTGTTCCTTTTAAGTTTCATTATACTTCAATGGCAAAATATTGTTTTTTCGTTTTAAGCTTGATTTACATATTTCATTTAAGCATTACTTACTTTAAGATCTATTTATTCATTTATATTATTACTTGTTTGTATGTTTTTGTTATGATTGTTTATTTAATTTCTGTTCGTTTTGGGTTTAATTTATTCTTTAATAGTAGCTTCTGGTCACTTTGAGTTTGAATTTTAACAGATATTTGTGTCTGCTGATCTAAAGTTTGAAATACCCTTTACACTTCCTTGAAAAATTTCTTTTTCGGTAAGTTTTTTTTTAATTAATATTAGGAAAGAAAAAACAATGGTAGCTATAAAAATCCAGCATTCAGAGTGTCTAATGTATAGCGTTACAAGTTAAGTTTCTATAAACTTAACAATGAATGCCAGCGCCCTTGCTGCCTACTCTTAGCCTCCTAGCTACGGCTGTGTCAGATCCTTTTCGTTCTTGGAACACAATTATGTATCTTAAAAAACAAAATACGTACAGGAGAGGGGGCTCTACGAATTTCAGAGGCTTTTCTTTTTTATTTTTGACTAAATTATCCGTAGATTTCCCAGGACAATATAATTTCTTTTTTTGGGAACAGGGTTGGGAAATTAAAAATCCATCAACAAACTGAAGCTTTTAAGTGCCAATATCTCCCAAGAAAGATACAGGGCTACTTATCGCAAAAAAGACAACTCAGAAAGCCAAAAACATGGAGAATTTACATTTAAATAGCTCTTTAGTCAATAGCTTTAGTTAAATAGCTCTTTAAACCGAATGGAGGTGCAGAAGCTGACGTTAGAGCTCGAATAGGAAAGGCATGGGGTGTCTTCACAAGCATGAAGAAGTCGCTTTGGAATAGACATGAAATTAGCATCAAAACGAAGATGAACGTCTACAAGGCAACTGTTCAATCGATCCTGCTGAACGCCTGTGAAACTTGGCCTTTAAAGGACGAAGAAACACGTTCACTAGAAGTATTCGACCATCGCTGCATGAGACACATACTACGGGTCAGCCGATGGTTTCATATCTCAAATGCTGAGGTTCAAAGGCATTGTGCCCAGAAGGCCCCCTCTCGGTAATCATAAAACAAAGACGACCGAAATTCTTGGGACACACACTACGACAACCAGCTGGAACTATACCCTGCGATGTCCTCACCTGCGACCCCCTTTCAACTTGGAAACGGAGACCAGGCGGCCAAAGGAAGAATCTCTGGCAGACATCCAAGAATGACCTGGATCCTTGGGATGGCTTCCGACAACACGGACTGGGATAAAATCTGGCTGAAGATCGCAGAAGAGGCTGCTGCTAACAGATCGTGTTGGACTAAGGTCAGGCATCACATCGTCCATTGGTGCCGGGCAGGATGGGTCATCGTCTGGTTCCCGCCAAAAATAAATAAAATTAGTCACAAATATAAAACACAAAATATTAGTCCCCACAGAAATTAGATGTTCTATAAAAGGGATGGATGTTATTTAACACTAATCCAAACCTATAAATAAATAAATAAAAAAAAACGAAACCAAATTAAAAAAAAAAGGATCAGAACAAACTGAAAAAATGTAAAAACGTCCGATCAAACTTACTGCCAAAGCTCGATTCTTCTCCTCGGGTGTCATAAGAAGTAGATGGGCCTTCTTCGTTTTCGTACTCACAGGGAAATTCGTACTCACTGCCAAGCCGTGCTAAAAAACAATTAAGGATCATAATAGGCTCTCGCTAAAGATCAAACTTATTTTCCCCTGGCCTCATCACTCCCTGGTCTTACGAATGATTGTTAAAAAATAATACTTTGTGGCAGTCCATCTTGGACCAAACGAAAAGCAGGATGCCCTTGAATAGGGAAGGAGTAAACATCGAAGCTCTTAACAGAGCGGGGTGGCGGAGGAGCTTAAGGGGGTATGTTTTCCTTAGACTGGTTAGTGCTGCGATGAGTTGTCAGTAGTAATATTTATCATATTTTTTGGACTTTTACCTCGTAAAGTCTGTTATAACTGAATTTCAACGCAAACTTCAGATGGGAGCAATTCTAAGGAACATTTATCAAAAAAATACTATTTTATGAGTGATGCCATATAGAGTTACCCCATGAAATGGAGGAGGCTGAAGGAGACACTAATACAAGTTAAATTAGTATTTGATCACGAAGAAAAAAAAGCACTAAACAACAAAATGTTCAGATCTGATGCACGGTTTCTGAGACACTGAGTCAGAGAGTATGACAGACTGATGTCAAAAGACTTCAGATTTTCTCAAAAAAAAAAAAAAAAAAAAAATCAACGCCATCTGCCGTGACTGAGCTAAAAATATCCAACATAAAACGAGGAATTCAATACTGTACAAAGATGTTACGGAATGTTTCCATTGCCAAAATTGTTTTTTTTTTCTTTTTTTAAATCGATCTTTCAAGCTTTTTTTGTGGAATGGATCTTTTAAGTTCTTTTGATAGTAGGAAGATCCATGAAAACGAGAGTAGGAAAATTTGTATATCAGTACAAAACTTAGTATTGGTGTTTACTGTCATGGTTCCAAGGAATTCATACGAAACTTATTTAAACCATTTTCATAAACAGTGGAGCAAGAGCCAAATATCGTTTTTAACTGGGCCAGGTATAATCTATAGCGAGACACGAATGCAACTAAGGGATTTTAAAAGTCCTTGACGCTCAGTTCTAAGTAAGTGCAATTAGTTGTACTAGTTTTAAGAAAAAAAAAAAAAAAGAAAGAGGGCATTCTATTCCTAATCAATGCAACCCTCACACAATAAAGATTGTATTTCCATGTTTTATAGAAGTCAATGCTACGTCTTGTGGCAAGTGTAGCAACATGTCTCAACAATGAAATCTGATTCTTCCAATTGGTAAAGCGGAAACTTATACAACCATATTTTAAAATTGGGAAAACCGGGAACTCAATTTCTAATGAAAAAGGCCTCCATATGCAGTAATGCGACTTTTAGACTTAGCGAGCACCAAGTTTGAAAATTAGGAACATGCGCGAAAAATCAGCCAAAAATAAACGAAAAGAATATATAGCCACACGGAGCCTATAGGAAATGTAACTTTCTTAAATTCTGTATCAAAAGACAAACACTGCTGTGAATATTTAAATTATTAGTAAAATTATTTAAGAATACATCTCTAACATTTTGTTACCATACAGGAATTGAAAAGAAATATAAAATTGAATTGCTAAGAATCTAAGCTACGCATCAATATTGTTATTATTAAAGCTAATCAAGATTGTAGGACCAATTATTCTATTTCGTTATATTTATCCCTTTTGGGTGTTTAAACTTGATTCACATATCGATAAAATCAGTATTTTCTTGTAATTCCAAAAGCATCACTTTTATTACTTAATATGTATCATGCAGTACAAATATTAAATTCATGGTTTTGCTTTAGACGCCAAGGAAAAACTCCCAGACATGACACATTCAAATGTTATTAAATCACCTCTTAAACCAGCACCCAGTTGCCTTAAAACCCTGTTTGGCTCCGCCCCTTAATATGTGACAGGCAATTAAACTAGTCTATGTAGCATAAACAAGAAATACTGTATGATCGTAAAGCCCGATCATTAAAAAAAAAAAAAAAAAAAAAAAAAAAAAAAAAAAAAAAAAAAAAAAAGACATGTTTTCAGACCTATGAGGGAGCCAGGAGACAAAAAATAATTTAATTTTGATGGACTTGATACTTCAAAAGGATTTTGTTGATTGCTTGCAACATGTTTGAAAACTATCAGAAAGATAAAAGAACCTAATCTAGCTCTATGGATAGACTAAAAAAAAAAAGAAAAAAAGAAAAAAAAAATCAAGAGCGATTGAATGATCCAAGAAATTTTTCCTTTTTTAAAACAAACTTCTATAACAAAGTAAATATGTTGCACAAGAGCTTAAGCAGGGTTAAGCACTGCTCACATCAATACAGATCAATCACAACATATGCACAAAAACAACACACACTTTTGAAATATCAGAAAGTATGGTTGCATCAAACGGTCAAACAGATTCTTAATTCTTTAAAATAACATCTAACATAAAAACACAGTAATAAATTTTACTATGAATCGGTCTGAAGTCAACCTGATTTGAATGGACATAATCTTTTACATCTTGACAGAAAATTGCAATGAAAACTTTCCAAAATCTTTAATTTCGACGTTTCGACTGTTAATTATAAAAGAACTACCCTATGTTCAGCATAATAACATGGCCCATACTGTCTTGTATTAAGCGAAAAAGAGCATTGGAAAAGCAGTACCACCTTACTTTAAAAAAAATATCGGAATTATCGGAATGATAGAAAGAACTTATAACGAAAACTTTTATTTTTGATGAAACTTAGTCAATTTGTACTTGTTCTGAACACTGTAGATCTGCAACTTAGCACCGTACGGCCAATTACGCAATAGTTACAACGCCTATCAAAACCATGGTAAAACAATTCCTATCTGTTCCCCATATTCTTTGCACTGACTTGTAACATTTTATGTGATAAAATATGTTGATAATGGTAATAAGGCCATACTGACTTATTTTCAACCAAAGTTTCCAGAACTTTTTAGGGGACTAGAATACTGCAAGTATCATCTCAAGAATAATGTAAAAAACAATTTGTGTATTATTAACACAGATTTGTCAAAATTTTGTAACAGAACTTTTGACTTGCACTCATGAGCCTGTGTATACTTGCCTTTTCACTTGCAAAGGAAAGAAAAAAAGATAGGCTGCCACTCTCAACAATCAAGGGCTGAAGCTGCAGCCTGAGGACGCTAAATCTTTATCCTGCGAAGTGTGCGTTTTAAAGGATAGGATACAGAAAAATCAAATTTTGACCT
>JAQQPU010011887.1:0-16711 GCA_029168905.1 Artemia sp. Kazakhstan ARC1039
TTGAAACTTTTTCTAGAAACTCTCACCAATTTGGATTCATTAGTATTATAAAAGAGGAAACGTTTAAATCGTGTCTTGTTTTCAATAGAGCCCAAATTACATTTTGATCATTAGAACGCATAGCCATTATTCCTGTTTGTCATAATTTCTACAAGTTTTAAGTTTGACTTGTCTAGTTATTGTAGTTCTTGTTCCTTTTGGGTTTCACTTATCTATTGATGGCAATTTTATATTTGAATTATTATTTGATTTTATTTCTGATTTTTAATGTAGCTCTTTACTTTTCTTTGAAAAATTCTTTTGTGGTGAAGGTAATTAAATCAGTTTCTGTTTGTTATTTACTGACATGATTTTTTATTAATAAAAGGAATATTTGTAAACCTCTTTTTGGTTTTCTCCATAAGAATCAAGATATTGGCTTGTTATCTATATCTTGGATAAAATTTTCCAACCAATTTTAATATTAACTTCGGATGGATGGGCACGGGGAATGTTATTCAAATAAAGGAATAGAACATCTGTTTAATCTTTGGGTTTCTATAGGGCTAAAGCGATTCTACTCCCAATCACATTGCAAAATTGTGATAAGAAAAGTATTAATCAACTGTCAGCTTCAACACAACATGAAAGCTCCCCGTCCTAATATAACGCAAATACACCCTTTTGAAAACCTTGGATGCCCAAAATATCTTTTCAATTATTTCATATTTCCCTTCGACGTGCCCTGAAGGTTTCAACTTAATTCACTTAGTCGTTTCAGGGACATTACAGATAATTCCTTCCAACCACTTGGATTCAAATCGTGTCTTGCGATCTATTTAAACATTCCCCTCAACAGTCCCTAAAAGTTTCAACTTAATACTCTTACCCATTCCTGCGCAATCGCAGGTAAGGTCTTTTAACAACGTGAATTAACGATAACGATAGTTTCTTTTGATATGCACAACATACCCCTAAACATACCCTGAAAGTTCTGACTCAATACCATCAGCCATTCGTAAGATGTTGCAGATACGCCCTTTAGAAAACTAGGATAACAAAGCTTGTTTTATTTATTTATTTCAACGTCTCCCTCAACATACCCTGAAAATTCCAAAATTCGAACACCTGAGACATTGACTCTATGTCATTTTGACAAGCTTGATGCACTTAAACTCTTTTGAACCATTTCGATAATGGCAGCAGTAGCAGTTACAGCCCCAATAACAGCTGCAATAGCATTGCTAATAGCAGCAGCAATATATAATAGTAGTTGCAGACGCAAGTAGTCAAAACCACAGTCGCAAAAAGTCAAAGTCGTAGTCACGATTGTGATACACAGTGTTTTGATTTGATTCAACATACCATTCAACATTCCTCAGAAGCTTAAACTTATTAATTTTTTGCTGTTCCTGCGATATTGCAGATGCACCACTTTGATAGGCTGGATACAAAATAGTGTCTCTTGATTCAGTTCATCATCCTCCTTAACATTTTCTGAAAATTCTACCTTAATTTTCATAGCTGTTTCTGATATATTGCGAATACACCCTTTTGAACACCTGGACAAATACTGTGTCTTTTGGTTTAGTTCAACATCCCCAAGAACATTCTCTGAAAATTCCATCTAAATAAGCTACCCTTTGCCATTCCTGAGATATCGCAGATATACCTTTTTGACAAAATTGGATGCAAATAGTGTGTCTCAATTTAATTGCACATCCCCTCCGACATACCCCAGAAGTTCCAACGTTATACCCTTCGCTGTTCCTGAGATATTTCACAAGCCCCCTTTAGACAATCTGGATAGACATAATGTTTTTCTAATTTAATATTACAACCCCTGAAAGTTACAACTTAATAACCATAGGTGTTCCAGATATATTGCGGTTACGCCGTTTTGAAAACCTAGATGCACGTATTCTCACGGTTTAGTTCAACGCCTTCCTCAACTATCCCTGAAGTTCCAACTTATTACCCTTAGCTTTTCCTGACACACTTAGTATTGAAGACCCCCCCCCCCCTTCCTGATAATAAATCCTATGTGTAAACATTGGGCAAACTGCATAATTTACAACCATTGCCTGAGGTGATGTGGGTAGTAATGTCATCCCAAGATGCCCAGTCATTGGACCTTTCGAGGAAATAACTATCTATAGAACATATAGAACAAAATAACTATCTCAAAATATTTTGCTCAGTGCTTAAGAGAGAGGAGGGTGCAACTAAAAAAGGTGAAGGGCGACTGGCAACCCTAGAGACATTTCTGCACTTAAAGAGGGCACTAATACTCTGTGCTGAACTTTAAGACTCTCTTTCAGTCTTAGCTAAAATTTTTTGAAATGATGAGGATGACGAAAGGCTCTGGTAAAAGGCTCTGATGACACTGATAAAAGCTCTGTTGATTTTGGTTGATTCACTAAAAAACTTGTTATTACTATTCTTGAAAGAGTTGGTAGAGTCAGCGATAACCACATCTTGGGGGAGGTTGTTCCATTCCTTGACTACTCGGTTTGAGAAGGTCCACCTTCCAACTTCTTTATTGAAAGTGTTTTGTTTTAGCTTAAAGTTGTATCCTCGCGGATTGTTTGTGTTTAAGAAGAGTATATCCTCTGGTCCAATGTTATTATAGTACTTGTGACATAGCTTAAAAGTTTCAATAAGATCACCTCGGAGGAGTCTATAGGAGACGGATGGAAGGGATAGCTTTTCCAATAGTTCACAGTACGAGAGGCTTCTCAGTTTTGGTACAGATTTTTTTGCTCTTCGCTGAATCTTCTCAAGTACATTAATGTCTTTTTGAAGGTGAGGTCTTATTGCCGTGTGACCATATTCAATGATAGGTAGAAAAAGAGACTTGAATAGAGTTGAAAAAAGCTGGTGATCGTTTGGGGTGAATTTTCTAAGAATAAGCCCAACTACTTGCGAAGCTTTGCTAACGATGGATTCGTAGGGGTTGGTGAAGTTTAGCTCACTGTGTATTATTACTCCAAGTTCCCGCTCAAAAGATGTTTTTGGTATTAGACTGGTGTTAAAGCTATAGAATGACTTGAAATTCTGAGGTTCAAGGCAGAGGTGGGATCTTTTGTTTGTGTTGACCTCCATTTCTCAGGTCCTCATTCAATCGGCTATCTTGTTCAAGTCCGTCTGCAGTTGTTGAGTATAATTTGGGCATTTGATAGGCCTAAAAAGCTTTGTATCGTCAGCATAGAGTGCGATATCTGAGTTAATATTGTCAGGCAGGTCGTTTGCAAAAAGATAGAAGAGCAGTGGCCCGATGACGCTGCCTTGTGAAATACCACTAGATATTTTTGTCACAACTGTGTTAATGTGGTCATCTACTTTCACCCTCTGAGTTCTGCCTGCCAGAAAATTCGTGATCCAGCCAAGAGCTTTGCCCACAATCCCGAGGTTTATTAACTTATGAAGGAGCTTGGAATGAAAAACTTTATCGAAGGCTTTACTAGGATCAAGGTATATTGCGTCAACTTGTGTGCATTTGTCAAGGTTTAGTCTCCAGGTAACTAGAAGTAGCTGGGATTCAGCTCCCCTTTGTCTTAGGAATTAACTTTCCGGTTAGGCATTAACTTGATTAACTTTCCGGTTCGAAGGTATTCTAGTAATCTGTCTGCTAAGATGGATTCAAGGATCTTAAAAGTGATGCATGTAAGACTTATGGGACTGTAGTTGATAGGGTTTCGTTTTTCACCTTTCTTGAAGATGGGGTGATAATTGCCTTTTTCCAGATACTAGGGAGTTTTCTCGTGTCTATAGATGGCATAAAAATGAGAGATAGGGGTCTTGTAATTTGTGCTGCAAGTTCTTTAAGAATGCGAGGGTGTATGCCGTCAGGGCCATTCGTGTTTAGCCTTTTAAGTTTTTAGGAGATGGACTCTTCATTGAAATTTATCCCTGAGAAGCAGACATTTTCTTCCTCTATTCGTGCTGCTTCACTTCTATCCTCTGATTGTGGTATAAGAACTGATGCAAAATGATAATCAAATAGATTGGCTTTTTCAGTGGGGTCTACCCAAGGTTTTTCCAGATATGTTCTATTAGAGCTGGGATGTTTGGTCGGTCATGTCGCTTGGAACTTACATAATTCCAGAAAGCCATGGGATTTTCTTTTATATTTTTGGTGACTTGTTTTTCTCTTTAAGCTGCAAAATAACGTGTTAGTTTTCTTACTGTATTTCTTAAGTGGCAGAATAATTTATAGTCTTCGCTGGCATGAGCTGTGGCGAACTGTCTCCAAGCCTACCGCTTTCTTTTGCTTAGCTCCACAGTTTCTCGGTTCAGTGCGGATCTTGTGTGCTTTATTATGGTAAAACACAAAGTTTGTTTTACCAATTTCTGGACTTTATCGAATAATCCATACATCTCCTCCGCCGTCTCAAGATTTTTAAATTCATTAGGCCAATCCACTTTGCTCAGCATTGTGCGTGAGCCTCACGCATTG
The DNA here is from genome assembly GCA_029168905.1 of Artemia sp. Kazakhstan ARC1039. NCBI lineage: Eukaryota > Metazoa > Arthropoda > Branchiopoda > Anostraca > Artemiidae > Artemia > Artemia sp. Kazakhstan ARC1039. The sequence continues at coordinate 4,439 of JAQQPU010011887.1, forward strand.
ATTTGTAGTCTGCTTTTATAATAATTAAGTTTATTTTCTCTCTGTTTTGTTTCAGCTTTCAATTCAGCAGTAATAGTAACATGATCCGACTTGCCCAGAGGCACCTCAATTCAATTCAATTTATGAGCAATTGTTGCACAGAACCAGTTCAAGTATTGTTAGTTTATGTTTTCCCCGAATTCGAGTTGGCTGCTTTACAAGCAGGTCTAGATAGTAGTCTTTTATTGTTTTTAGAATTTTTTTTTGGGATGGTGACCCAAGCGATTCTTGTGTATATTGTGCATCCAAATTAATCAGTCGGTAGTGAAAATCACCCAGCATAATGCTAATAGTATTTGGTCTACAATGCTCATATATTTGTGAGAGAAGAAGTGCTCATAAATTTTCAAGGGTGCTTGAAGGACTGCTGTACATAATCCCAATTTTTATTATTTTAGATTCTCTTGGTCAGCTGTAGCCATATACTCTCTAATCCATTTGTTTTTACATTAACATTAGCTATATTACACTTTTCAAGAGTGTAGCATAATATTCTTCTGCCATTTTATAAAGTCCCCATTCAACGCAACTTCTTTTTTTCAATGGAAAGACAGTATAACCCTCGTCATTCCATATGCCTTTTAGACTCAGCCCTATTTCAAACCAAACTTTTATGAATCAATAGAATCGAGACGATAAATCGAAACAGACAATTAAAGCAAAACAAACATCCACTTACTTGAAGCCTCAAAATTTCACGCTGTAGGGTTTTGACTTTTGCTTGATGGTTCGTCAGAGGATAAGCTGGGCTTAAGCGTTCAGACAAAAAGTTCAAACCAGGTTGCCTCTTAGTGATATCCACAATTTTTGAATTGGCCGTAAGGTTATAGAGTTCCTTAAATTAAAATATTGTATTTATTCTATGCAAATGTACCCTATGTTCATTTAAGTTAACTATTCTCAAGATGATTTTTACTGACTAAAATTGTGAATCGCACTGGGTCAGAATAAAAGATTCAATTCATGCTCAAGTTAAAATTGAAGAAACAAATATAACTAGTGTCAATAAATTGTCCAAGAATAAAGTAAGAATATAAGAAAGCGAATATTAAAAAAAAACTTGAAAAAAAAAAACAACTGATTTTCCATTAACACAGAATAGCGAAGATCTACACAAACAAAAATAAAGGCACGCAAAAATTATGTTTCTGTTAGCTGTCTTATTTTTGGAAAAAGAATAACAGAAAATAATTGCCAGAAGAAGAACCGATTGCCTATTTCTCTTTTATATGAAGAAAGAAACAAAGAGAGGGTTGGTAAAATTGGAAAAAGAAAGCAGACAAAAGCTCAACTATGACAATTTTACTCTTCTCTGCATTAGGTTTAACCATGGTTCAACTCAAAACTTAGGTTCGACTATGACAATTTTACTCTTTTTTGCATACGGCCAGGTTGTCATCCAATGATCATTTTTCTTAGATTAACCTTTTCCCTACCCTCGTGGCCCACCTGCGTCTAGACATTATGCCCAAAAGGCGCAACTTGGGTGCTAGCTCTTACTTCCCACCGAGTTAGGTTGGGATTAGATCTCACTTCTGAAAAATACCATAATGAACAGAATTCAGGATTTTCTTTTATCCTCACCCACAGATGTCAAATCGATTCTTGCCACCAAAACAGCAGAACTAACATACTGAATTTGATTTCTAATTATGCTTGGCTGAGATCTAGCAACCCACTCTGGTTGATATCTAGATCACATAAATTTAAACACCCCACCCTCCTCCAGAGGTTCGAAACGTGTCTAGAACCCTAAATGCGACAATTAGGACATTACTTCTTACTTCCCATTAAGTATGGTGTAAATTTGATTACCCTCTCTGGCAGCTGTACAAGCTCTAAGACTCCATAAAACTCGCTTTACCCACTTGTGTCAGAACCTAGGTAGAATTGTTTCATTTTAGTCGCAAACCCATATTTTATGTTAATAGAATTTTTCAGAACGTTTTTTTAAAATTAAATGAGAAAAAAAAAACTAACAATGAAACAATGAAAGAACATGAAAATTGGAACTTGGAATGTTACGACATTAAAAAATGACTATAGTATCGACATCTTGACTGACGAATTCAGACGATTCGAACTGGATTTATTAGGAGTTTCAGAAACTCATATCCCAGGGGTAGGAAGCATGAAATTAGGTGATATAGAATTTGTTTACTCAGGCAGGAAGCAGGAAGGATGGGGTACATAGACAGGGAGTAGGGCTCATGATGAATAAGGAAGCTGCTAAGTCTTGTTTAGGCTGGGAAGGTATTAATAATAGAATACTAATTGCTCATTTTATGACTAGAAAGTTCAGGGTATCAGTTATAGTAGTATATGCCCCTGTAGAACCGACTGACGGAGATACTAGTGACTCAGATGAATTTTACTTACAGTTACAGGAGCAAATAGACGAAGTCCCAGGTAGAAATATGATGTTATTACTGGGAGATTTTAACGCCCAGGTTGGTAGAAATAGGGATAGATGGTATCCCAGCCTAAGTAAATTTGGTGTAGGAAAAGAAAACAGTAATGGATACAGACTTTTGCAATTTTGTAGGTATAACAATCTACTTATAACCGATACGGTGTTTGGTCATAAAATGGCTCAGAAGTTAACATGGTATTCACGTGATGGTAAGACAGCAAACCTTATTGATTATGTTATAGTAAACCGAAGACTGGCAGGATCAATAAAAGATACTAGGGTATATAGGAGTGCTGTTATTGATGTTAAAAGTAAAGATCACCATCTAGTAGTGTCAAGGGTTAATTTAAAGCTGAAATATCGGAAGGGTAACTACCTCCCGGGAAGTTATGATGTTGGTAGACTCCAGGATGAGAATTTGAGAGAAACTTTCCAGGAACAGTTGAATACTAAAATTGAGAGTTTAAAAGTTGATAATGTGGAAGATGGTTGGAATAATTTTAGAAAAATAATTTGTGAAGTTGCTGAAGGTGTATTAGGGAAGAAAGCTAGAACTGCAGCTAAGAATATTAGTGAAAAAGCTTTATGTTTAATAGAAAGGAGAAAGGACTTGTATAAGAATTATCTGAGTGATAGATCGTATGAAAACAAAAGAGATGTAAAGAAAGTGGAGAAAGCATTAAAATATGAACTAAGGAGGTGTGAAGTGGAGGCCATGGATCAAATTGCCGAGGATCTGGAAGATGCAGCTAAACAGCATAATAGTAAAATATTGTACTGGCACGTTAACAAATTGAGAGGGAGTAGTCAATCCGGACTTGTCCCAGTTAAAGATAGGAATGGGGTCGCAATTAGCGACAAGGAAAAAACTAAAGCGAGATGGGCCGAACATTTTGAGAACTTGCTTAACCGAGATAGAGTTGCAGGAAAAAATATAGAAGAAAATGAAAAAGTTTGTGATACCTTGGATGTGAAGGAAGATCTGTTTTGTGAGGAGGAATTAGCAACAGTACTAAAAGGATTAAAGAATAATAAGGCTCCAGGTGCTGATAGGGTGGTAAATGAGTTTTTTAAATATGGTGGCTCTGAGGTTAGAAATAAGTTATTGAAGATTATGAATATGATTTTTGAAAAAGGGGAAGTACCTAACGATTTTAGGAAAACCTTAATTAAGCCACTTTATAAGAAAGGTGATAAAAGTAAGTGTGGTAATTATCGAGGCATTAGTCTGGTCTCTGTAGATAGCAAATTACTTAGTAATATGATACTTTTTAGACTGAGAGATGCCGTAGACAAAGTTTTAAGAGAAGAGCAGTGCGGTTTTAGAAAAGGTAGAGGATGTGTTGACCAAATTTTCACTCTTAGGCTAATAATTGAGAAGTGCCTGAGTTTTCAAACACCTTTGGTCCTCAGTTTTATATATTATGAGCAAGCGTTCGATTCTGTTGATAGAAGAGTTTTAGTAAAGGTTTTATCCTTGTATGGTATACCAGACAAATACATTAAAGTGATTAGTGCTATGTACGAGAATAATACTGCTGCGGTTAAGGTAGGAAATGAGGTTAGCAGCTGGTTTTGTATTAAATCAGGAGTTAAGCAGGGTTGTGTTCTATCCCCCTTTATATGGATTATTTTGATGGACTTTGTTTTAAGGAGCACAGGAAAGGCAATGGGAGACCACGGAATCAAATGGGGAGGAAAAAGTCTCCTGGACTTGGATTATGCTGATGATTTAAGCATCCTAGATGAAAGTGTGAGCAAAATGAATGAGGTTTTAGAGGTTTTGCGAGTTCAGGGTGCTAGAATTGGTTTGAAAATTAATGTTAGGAAGACTAAGTCACTAAGGCAAGGAATAAGTGAAGATGAAAAGGTGACGTTGGGTAATGAAAAGATTGATCAGGTGGGCAGCTTCACTTACCTTGGTAGTATTATTAGTAAAGATGGTGGGAGCAGTGAAGATGTTAAAAATAGAATAGCCAAGGCTCAGGGGGTTTTTTCACAGTTAAAAAAAGTCTGGAAGAATAGGAAGATAAGTCTGCAAACCAAAATTCGAATATTAGAAGCTACAGTGATGACAGTTGTCAAATATGGCTCTGAAGCATGGACGCTCCGAAAAGCAGATGAAGATTTGCTAGATGTTTTCCAGAGAAATTGCTTAAGGATTGTTCTGGGTACCCGGCTGATTGACCGTATTTCAAACAATAGGCTATACGAAAAATGTGGTTCAATACCACTCTCTAGGGCTATAATGAAAGAAAGGTTGAGGTGGTTAGGGCACGTTGTGCGGATGAAGGATGACAGATTATTCTTTTCGGCCAACCATCTAGGGCTAAACGGGAAGCAGGTCGTCCCCGTCTGGGGTGGGAGGACGTCATAAAGAAAGATTTAAAGGTAATGGGAACTTCGTGGGCGGGTGTAAAAAGGGAGGCTTTGAATAGATTGGGGTGGAGGAGGAGCGTGCGTAGCTGTGTTGGCCTCAGGCGACTTGGTGCTGCGGTGAGTTGTTAGTAGTAGTAGTAGTAATGAATGACATCGCTAAAAATGAAGCAAAAAACAACAATATAACTAAAAGTTTCCAGATTGACATCTCGAGAATTATTTTCTAAAACTCCAAGATAACTTAGATCTTAGCCTCGAAGAGATAATTTCATGGTCAGCACGCATAAAAAGTTTTATGACCCCTATAAAATTTATTTTCGTCAACGAAACAAATTTTATTTGGTTTAATTTTATGTTATTTAGTAGGCTAAAAAGAAAACCAAAATTTAATTTATTTCCTTAAAAATAACATGAAATTTTCCAAGCTCCTGATGACCATTTTTTTTTTTTTTTACAATATCGCGATCTCAATTTTTCAAAAACTTATCCTTCTTTCTCCGTGGCCACCCCTTATTTATACTTTTTACAATCCTCTCTCCAGCTACCAACGAAATTTTAGCAAACCATGATGTAGCACACCTGTGCTATACATACGAAAGTTTTCTTTGTTGTTTAATGCTGAAGACTGTAAATCTTCAGTCAGAAAAAGGTTTTCAATACTGATGATTTAAATGGGGTACTTTTTTTTCAATTTAACTTCTTTTGGAGGGGAGTGGGTGTGTCGGGCTCTTCTCAAAAATTCTCAAACATTTCTTCACGTAGCTTCAAATTACTGTTCAGTTAAAACTAAATGAAAAGAGCTATTTTCAAAATTTAATGTAGTATTACATGGGAAGTATCTGTCACAAGACAGTTTGTTCTAAAACTCATTTTAAATTTAGGCTACTGTGGAAACCCTGATTAAATTTTGGAGTGCAAGCTATATCTTTCTAATAAAAATGTAGCTAATTACATGTGTAAAATAGTGGCGTTATAACCTAGGGCAACATCTGCAAAAGCTATGTGAGGTAGGTGCAATAGCTGGCTAAGTTCCTTTTTTTGCTAGCCAATAAGCACATGTTTTTTTACTTTTATAAGTAAAATGCTATCACATAGCGCATGTCATATATACATGTCAAATGTAACAAAATATAGATGAATGGTTCATACTGACTTGTTGCAAATAGGCTTACCGATAAAATAATTGAAGATGTTTTTGCTATTTCCTGAAGCTCCGTGTTTTTAGTATCATTGCTCTTTTTTATATTTTCAGTGATTAGAGCTTCGTCCTCTTTCTTATTTCTAGAGAGTGACTGAATCTTTGGAAACATGAATTCAACTTCTAAAGGTTGTCTTGACTCGATATTTTTTGATTTTCCAATAATCTAAAAAAGTAGAAATAATTAACAGTGGAAAAAAAATTATCCGGCATCAATATTTTCTTTTTTAGGAAGAGCGCTGCAGTCACAAAATTTTACATTTGAACAATACGATAAAATTAGCTACAAATAATTTTTTTTAGCTTTTTAAATATAATCTCGCCTGGTATGACGTTTCAAACAGATATATAAAATTTAACTTCAAACATCGCCTACTCTTCTTTTTACTTCAAAGGTTATCAATTATTGAAATTATTACTTTATATTAACAGCCGAAGAGTTGTTTCGTGCTATTGTTTTCCACAAAGTACTTTTAGCAAAAAACATGCCAGATGGCAAGGAAGACGTCCTTCCGTCACAAAAAGTCCCTACTTACGGAGGGTAAATTACTATCACAACTCCTGCAAATGCTTTGTCTACATCGTTACTGAGGAGCTATGATTAATGTACTCTCACCCAAAAACGGTATTTTTAATAACGGCGTTAATTGTTTGTTGCAAAATTCATACATAATCACAAAATGAGGGGAAGTCTATTTTGCATGAAAATAATATAAACCAAGTCCCGTTAACAGGTTTGAAAGCTCAATCAAATAATTTTAACTGTATTAAATAGTTTTTCTCGATAATTTTTCTCGACCAAATTTTAAATTATATTAAAAAAAATCGAGTTTACTTAATAATTATGGGAGTGTAAATACTCTCGCCACTGGTTTGGGCAAAATGCATTTTGTATACTGCATGTGAGGAAAAAAACATTTATTATGCTTCAGAAAACAAATTAAGTCAATACAATAAAATTAATCTTCCTAACTTAATTACTTAAGGCTTTAAATTAAACAAAAAGAAAATAAGACTTAATCTACTCAATAAGCATATTTCTTGATTTAGAAAAGCCCTGAAAAATTCAAAGAGGTTGAGTCAATGAGAAAAAAGAAGATTTGAATTAACAGCTTATTAAAAGATAAAATTGCAAAAGTGAAGATTGTATTTTTATTAAAAGACTCTGTTTGGCGTAATTTTCGTATTCAGCTTCCGAAATATTTATTCAATCGACTTATCTCTATAAAAATTGTCAAGAAATCACACACACGCCCTAACAGAGTTGAATCTGATAGTTGAATTGAGAACATTTTTTACCTTTCAAAAAGTTTCCGACCAACGTATTTCACCAATACCTTTCATTTTTAAAATAAACAAAATTGTGTCTTTAGTTTACATTTAATAAGAAATTTCAAGAAAAAAAAACTGCCATAAGTTTTGAAAAGTTGAAAGATACTTTCTCCCAACTGTTTCTGGCACATCTGACACTATTTCTGGTTCCAGCTGTCCTGTTTACTTTTGAATACAAGAAAAAAAGACTTTTCACCCTAGCTGTTTTCTTCGTTTGAAAAACACAACAAACAGAATCTGAAGGTTTCAAAATCTTTGCTGCTAGAGATGCGTTAATGCAGTTGAAGGATTACTTCTTCTTTCTTTTTTTTATAAGGGGATTACATTATCCGGTAGCTACGATTCAATTTTTGGGTACCGTAATTTTTTACATCGATTAAAATTCAATTATTATCAGCTTCAATATAATCACAAATTAAAATAGCTTCTGAGCATTCTTAACTCAAGAAAAGTTAGGTGAAAAACGGATGAAAAAAAAAACAACAAAAAAAACCCAGAAAAAATAGAAGAAAAAAAAGAAAAAAGCCAGGAAAGGAAGAATACAAGGGGAATAAAAGAAGAAAAAACTAGTATATGTAGCTACCTTTATAGGTGTTAGTGCAGCTAGTTTTTGTTTCATATCCACGGCTCTAAGTGCAGTTGCCTCTCGTCTAGAATGACGAAGCGCTTCTGTAAGGGACATAACTTGTGACTGCAACAAGTTCAGGTCTCTCGATGATGCAGCAGTTGTCTGGGAACTAGTTATAGATGCCGCATGAATAGGCGCAGTCACCAATGGTCCTAGAATATCACAAAATATCAATATTTTTTGAACAAAATAGCGTTTTTCAAGCAAAAGCAGGCATATCGAACCGCTGCAGGCTTTTGTACCCAATATTTCGGTCGTGCAGTTTTTTCAACACTGACGCTCAATTTCATCAATGAATCAAAATGAATATCCGCAATAATAGATATGTAGAAATACTGCTGAGGTCTGACCACACTCAATTTCACTTTAGCATATTTCTGATGATATGGCATAAGAGTCTATTATGTTCACGTTACAGAAATTCAAAAATATTTGCTAGGAAAATACCGCTTTTCTGTGTCAGTTTCAGGTACATAGACATTCAAACACTGTGAGAAATAGCTCGTAGGTTTAGCATCTATTTCCAAAAAACACAACTTTTAGCATTTAACCATAACCTTTCTTTCATTAAAGCAATAAATAGTGGGATTAAACCACATTTTTGTACTCCCTATATTTCTATATACAGTTGCTCAAACAAGTACCCAAAGAACTGCTACAAAGTACTGAGTACCAGATTACCAATTTTATATGTTTTCCTTATGCAATGGGTATTTTATAAATTAACAGATAAATATTAGTCATTTTAACAAGATTAAGAATTCATGCAACTCTTTGAAATTGATCAATTTGTTTTTTTCTTTCATTGAAGTTGCCGACAAATATACAAAACTTAAGGCAATAAAAGCATGATTCATAGAGAACAGAAATTAAAAAGCGGATTTTGCATGACCCTTTTACGTCTATACGTCTATGAAATGTCCCGACAAAGAGGGACAAAGGTTTACAAAATATACCAGCTTAAAATAAACAAAACAATATAAAAACAAGAGAAAAATCATTTTAAGAATAAAATTTAATTTTTAAAATTTATCAGATATAGCGCTTAAGTAATTTTCGTTTGTTACCAGAATCAAAGAAGTTTGATAAAGAAACACTTTTCAGTTTTTACAAAGACATCTTCGGCAATATCGACCGAAAGTCATAGTATCGGCAAACGGCATAGAAGACATAGCCTATACTATTTCATGAGTTACAGCCACACTTTGACCAGCAAAAGGTATCTATTTTTAATGCTTCACAATTCCATAAAAGTTCATCATTAATGCTTTTATTTATACCAACAAATAGAGAAAATCAATTACTCGAACAAAAATTAAATATAATAAAAAACGTGCATGAGACAGAATTATTTCTTTAAAATGAAAAAAAATATTTAATTAAATGCGTACATTAATATCTCTAAAGCCTCGGTGCAAAACTGGCGACGGTCAGTGGTCCTAAATACAAAGGGTGTCTGGAAATGATTATTTGATTTAAACTGATTTGATTTATCTGCTATATTGAGCATACTTTAAACTGGTGCCAATATTAGAAAATAAACCCTCTTTTTATTTTACTTTTGTTCTTTTCTGCAATTTACAACAACACTGTTTTCGTCCATGAGTTACAGTCGATTATTCTGCTACAATCTTGCGATAAGGTTAATGGGAAGCGTGAACATGGAGAAAGATTGAAGTCCCTGACTTATATTAGTCAATATATTTGTCCCCGAATGGGGTGGGAGGATGGAGCAAGAAAATATTTTAGGGAAACGGGAGCTTCTTTATAGGGTGAATCGAATGGGATGGAGAAGGAGCGTAGCTGCATTGGCATCAAGCGGCCCGGTGCTGCAGTGAGTTGTTAGTAGTAGTATATTAGCCAATATATTGCCGCAGTTCCCCCTACAATATCTTCCGTAACATGTGAGTTGAGTTTGATTCTATAATGCATTTTGGGTTTTAAAATTTGGGTTAATTTGGGTTTTCTTTAAGCTTTGGGCGCTAGCATTTTGAAAATGACTAGAATGATTTGATTTGTTTTAATGTCCTATCCTTAATTTTTTTCCCTCACATTTTTTTTAATTTCCCTCTTTATTTTTTTTATAGTAAACCAACTTGTTTTTCTCTAAAGACCATTTGAAAGATAGAAAGGAAATAAGGAAAAATAGAAAGAAAAATATACCTGATGAAACACTGCCTTTAGCTATGCTTTCAAAGACAATTCTCTTGGAAAGAGCCAAATTTTTCTCTTTCAGCTCGTTTCGCTCGATTTCCATTTCTTTTAAGTCTTGTTGCAGATGTTCAATCGTCTCCTCAAATTCCTTGTCTTTCCTTGCCAACATTATCTCAGCATCTTCAAGTTTCCTTAAAGTATTGACAATTAAACTCCTTATAGATAGTGCAGCAAAACTAAGACAGCATCCACGTCCTATTCAATTACCTTGGAAATTTTCTCTTGCCTCTCTTAAATTATTATTCCATAGTTGACCATACCTAACACTTCCGAGATCTTTTTATGAGGTGGATTTGAAAATAATATTTACAGTTAAAAACCATAATAAAAAAATAGCCGACCAAGAATTAGGTACATGTGTAAATTTATGTGGCATATGTGTAATTTTTTTTAGTGTATTAGGCAAATGTGTAAATTTTTATAATGTATGGACAAGATTGGTTTACAGCTGAAAAACACAATAAAAACTAGCTGGTCACGAATTTTATGTGGTGCCCAAAAAGATCAATAGCACCTAATGATTTACCTTCTTAGTCGGGACCTCTCCCAGGCCATTCAGTTCTTCCCATTGGGGCAGATATGGGTATGTCCATTTACAAAAAGTTAAGCAAAAGAAACCAGTTTCAATTTAAACAAAGAAGTGACAAAAGTTAACGAACAAGCAACACTTCAATAAAAAAAAAAATCCGAATATTTCGGCTGCACGTCTGAGAGCCTTTCTCAAAATAAATGAAGAATAAAAAAAAAGAAAAAAAAACAAATAAATACAACCACATTATAAACAACTTCCAGAAACTGCTATTACTACAATTGAAGAAGACCAAAACAATTGTCTATAACGCAACAAGAGGTAACTCTTCTTAACAAACAGTGGATAAATGGGATAAGTGAAGACTATATTTATTTGAAAAAAAGGGTCATGAAACCATAGATCCACCAGCCCTGATAATTTAACCCCTGATATTTTTTTCCCCGTGTGCTTAGTTGTCGTTTTTTCTCTTTAAGATTTTATTTTGAATTTTTTTTTTCTTTTCCTTATTTGAAGCTTTATTTTTGTTATCTCTCCGTTGAGAAAGGCTCCCGGACGAGGAGCCGAAATATTCGTTCTTTTTTTTATTCAGCAAAATATTGTTTGTTTTTTAACTTTTGTCACTGCTTCGTTTAAATGGAAAAACAGCGTCCTCTAAAAAATTATTTAATTTCCAGCAAATTTGTATGGTGCCTCTGGGGCGGGGAGACGCAGATTAAGGTGGGACCTAGCCTCCTCCGAGAGTTCAGTAACATAGCTAAAGCACCCTCATCTCGGGTCAAAAATACAAATTAAGAGACAGAGGGCCCTGCTCATGTGCACTGTACAAGGCAGTGAAAAAGTAGCTAATCATGAATGTAGCTGTTTTGTTTTACTTTTGTGGGATAAATTAAAAAATAGGTTAACAATTGAAAAACAAGAAACAAATAACTGGTCACGAATTAGGCCTATGTCTAGTTTTAAGTCGTGTGAATTAAAATTTAAGGTTTTCAATTGAGAAGCCTAGTGAAATAGCAAACTAATCACAAATATGTCTGTTTTTTTCAAATTTTTGTGAGGTAGATTGAAAAAATAGGTTTATAATCGAAAAACATAATAAAAAAAATAGCTGGTCAAGAATGCAACTGGATAATGTCAATTTTATTTTTAGGATATATTGAAACATTAGGTCTACAATTATAGATCAGACTTATGTTAAATGTTTTGTGATTCGATTTATTGAAAGATCAGGTTTGTAATTACTTACTTGCATTTGCAGTAGGACAAGGCGTTTTCCAATTCACATGACATCTGCGATTCAGATGCTACGTGGGAATAAGGTTTATAATTGGGAATACAATAAAAAGAAGCGGGTTCAGAGTCTACATCAGGGTCTGTATTTAGTATTTATATTTGTATTTCTGAGCTACATGTTTTGCACAAAATATTGTGGAAAACAGAATAAGAACGAAAAGATCTTTTACCGGTCTAATCTCGTAAACATTTTACAGAAATGCACAACATATAAGATATAAGAGAGGACTAATATAATGCTGCCAGAC
>JAQQPU010011887.1:16721-27039 GCA_029168905.1 Artemia sp. Kazakhstan ARC1039
GCTAAAAAATCTACTAATCAATAGATACCTATTCAAACGTTCAATGGAGAGCTCTGCGTCTTTGAGCGTGCTATTCAGCTTTTTGTCAGATAAATCCCTTCGAATGTTAAGTTCAGAGACTTCTTCTTGTTTAAGTTTGATCAACGCTCTTAAATCCCTGATTTCCTGTTCTTTTTGTTCAATTTTACTTCGCAAACTTTCGAGATTTTTCATTTCAGCCTTAAAATGCTGGGCTCGTAAAGTAACTGGTGCTGGAGCCTAAACATAGGAGAATGAATTAATTAAAGAGATAAATAAAATCAACTTGACAAAAAATAACCAGAAAGCAGCTCAGAAAGTGACAAAAGAGGTTTTTAGTTCAAATTAAACCAAACTGTATATGTTACCTGAATAATATTTTTGACCTTTTTCATAAAACAAGTTGTCATTCTTTGTTTTTAATTAAAAAGATTTAGTCTGATATTAAAGTTTCGTCCACATGCAGCTGTCTATAAACCTCCAGTCTCAAATGTGCTTAGCTTGACCTCAATGTCGAGACATTATTGTATTCCACAAATCAAGACTGCTTGTAATAGAAAGAACAAATCCTGATTGATCATAACTTCCCTCCGTATCAATAATGATTTGCAATAGGGCCCGTGTCGTGTTTCTGTAAGCTGAGCCAGATTTCACCCTCCAGCTCCAAATTGGGCAACAGAAGAAATGCACGGAAGGTAAAACAGGAGAGGCGGCGTGCAAAAGCACAGGACAGCTGGTCCCAATCGAACTTTCTGGCTGAAGAGCCGTAAAATAGTGATCAGCACCACCAATATGGACTGTCAAGTCTAGTGCCACTTCCTGTACCTTATTGATTATTTAAACATTAATCATTAGCTAAGCATGCGTTCAAATTTTGACGTTTTTATTAATTCTACTTCTCTTAAGGCAATAGTAAATAGTAATACAAAAAAAAAGAAAAATGAAAAGAAAGAGACTCGTAAAAAAGACAAAAAATGTTTATTAGATACTCCATGACTAATATCTTCTACAATACCAGGGATCATTTTCATCGGATCATGCCTGGAACACCATTTTATTTCACCTTCCTCCCTTTGCTGGAAACTTGAGAGGTTCTGACTCTCATAAATATCAAAAATTGATGCAGGACCTTTGTACTTTATCAATTATTCTATATACATCTAAGTTCCTCTACATGCAGAATGCCAGGGATGATCTTCAGCAAATCATCAGCTAGTATGCTATATTCCTGATGCATCAGAAAAGCCAAGATCCTACTGCCATCCATTTCTTTCAGCGTTCCTCATTTTACTGCATATCTAGGAGGTTCCTATCATTATCAATTCCTCTATATATACACATATATCTTTAAATGTGAAGGAAGCTTTTTACTTCGTAAAGTCAGTTCTTCGTGACGCCTTGGCGGCTCTACATGCTTTTACGCCCTTCTCCTAGTGTAATAGTACATCTGTCCCTAGCCAAAATACTTCAAGTAAAAGGAAGGCCAAACGGTAGTCTAGCCGTCTTGGCAAATTACCAATCATGACTATTTGAAAGGTGTGATTGCTATTTTGCCATAACAATTGATGAAATACTATAGTTAACCTCTATTTCCCAACAAATTACAGAGACGAAGCCTTCGAAAGAAAACTTACGATTGCTTGGACAACAGTATCTAAATTGATAAAAAAGAATCGAGGATGAGTAGAAAGTGTATGCTTATCGGTGACTTTAATTGTGATTTCCTCCCGAATCCAAGTGCTGGAACTTTTCTTTCTATTTTGTCAACCGGTTACATGGTAATTCCAAGAACCAAAAATTACAGGTTTATTTGAATTTCGGAAAGTACCTCTATCCTTCACCATGCAGTATTGCTCCATCCTCCTGATTCAGATCTAACGGTTAAAATCAGCCTGGAAAGTGGATATAGTGATCGTATCAATCTGTCCCTCTCAATTCCCATAAGTGGTATCTATTCTTCTGAACCTGCTAAAAGAAAATTCGAATTTTTTCACCTTAAGAAAACATTGAAAGGATGTCTTCCAAGCAGAGTGCCACCGCATATTCGATAAATATATCCACAACTCGTAGAGTTTGTATATGAAATTCATATAAATGAGAGAAAACTAAAAGCGACACCAACTTGGCTGTGAATCTTTAAAGAACCATTTAACTTCTCGCATTTTGTCCCAAAGATAAAGATATTAAATGAAACTTTCATCATCAGAAAGTTTGAAAACTTGGGATGGATCAGTCTGCTCTACGGAATAAACTTCATTTTTGCTGTACAAACATTATCCATATTCTATAAATAGCCGAGATGTAAGCTGTGCATCTACATGTAAGCTACAGAGTCAAGCTGCACAACTACATGTAAAGCTGTACATCTATGCATCTTTCATGTAAGCTACAGGAAAGCGTAAACGAGGCACCGAGAAGTTTTCAAGGTTGGCCTAAAAACGAAACCCTTAAAGCCGTGTGTAAAATTTGGTCATATACTGGTTTTCCAAATATTTTTTGTATTCTAAATTACAAAAAAAAAGTTTACTTTTATAGTAAACTGACGGGTGTAAAATAAAACTTAAACTTTGAGTGTTTCATATAGAAGGGTATTCCATAAATAATTAAATATTTTATCTGCAACTCCTTAAAGATACAGAGTGCTATATACCCTTTTGACTCTTCATTTAACAAATAACAGACTATTTAAGGAAATTTTTTTAAGAGAGGTGCGAAGTAGAACACGGCTTATATTTAATCCCCTATTTTAATAAAACTAATATTGCCTCTTAATTTCTTCACTAACTTAGACAAAGATCTTTTGGTAAGGTTTATTGTGTATTTCTTTTAAACTTGAAACATAGCACAAAAATCAATTTTAACAACAAATAATTTTTTTAAACTCACTTTGAAAATAGAAAAATATAGAAAATAATGTCTTCTTTTTCTCGAGAATCTATGAATATAAGTGAAGGACCCAAAACAGATCGGGCTTTACATAAGATAGATATCGAATCGATACAACTTATAAATGCATAAATGAAAAAAAATGGGGAGTTGAGGAAAACAGGCTAAAAAGATCAAGTTATGTAAAGTCTATTTTGCATCACTCGTTTTCACTCGTTGCATCACAGATTGTCGAAAAAAAAATCTACTATTTAGTATATTTTGAAAACAATTTTAAAAATGTTTTAAATCAAAATGCCCCCCAAGTGTATGTTTTAAATCACACTTAGATTCAAGTGGATTTTTTTCGAATAATTACCGAGAAGACTTCGACGAATTTCAGTGTCAATCAGTCATACGTGCCAAAATTCACTTGGCTCTTTCCTTTGAAAAAATACCTTCTTATCTGTCCAGTCAAAACCGAGTATCTCTTGAAAATTTTGGTTAAAAAACGCTTGAAAACATATTTTTTAGGTTTCCCAAAGCCAAAGTCAGAAACGAACATTCTAAAAATATACAACTTAGTATCTACGTCCAGCAGAAAAGGCAGTGGCAAAGACGAGAAGGCAACGTAGTCCGAAAAAAAATCTATTCCCGAAATTTCGTATCTTTGTGCATCCCCCCCCCCCCAAAAAAAAATCAGCATTTTGATATTTTCTTGAAAACTTGAAAAGTGCAGATACAAAGTTTTGACAGAAGACTCAAATTTAAAAAAAAATCACTATTTTGATATTTTCTTGAAAACTTGAAAAGTGCGGATACAAGGTTTTGGCAGAAGATCTTAGATCTTTTTCTCAGAACTTAGATTAGCAATGTGACCTTCCTAGCAATACTATTTCAGATATATTCTGTAGTAACTTCGGGCTTAAAGCAATTTTCGAATTACCTTTTGTTCAGGAGTACCATCAAAATCATATTCTCCATCAACAAAACATTGGGCTATTTTATCAATTGCGGAGAACGATCCACGAAGACCAGCTACAACCGACTCAAGAGCAGCGTTGTCATCTCTATCGTAGATTGCATAACATGCTTGAACAATAAACTCACGCATTTTGGCAGCTGGGACACCAGTTTCCGATTCTATAACAATGGCTCAAATTAGTTCTCTTGTCACACAGAAATATGTCATCTTTATTTACATCTTTTTTTCAAAACAATCAATTTTTTATATTTGAAATTTAATAATTTCGTTTTCTTAAACTAATATACTATGGTAGGAAATGAGGTTAGCAGCTGGTTTTGTATTAAATCAGGAGTTAATCAGGGTTGTGTTTTATACCCCTTTATATGGATTATTTTGATGGATTTTGTCTTAAGGAGTACATGAAAGGCAATGGGAGACCACGGAATCAAATGGGGAAGAAAAAGTCTCCTGGATTTAAATTATGCTGATGATTTAAGCTTCCTATCGGAAAGTGTGAACAAAATGAACGAACTTTTAGAGGTTTTGCGAGTTCAGGGTGCTAGAATAGATTTGAAAATTAATGTTAAGAAGACTAGGTCACTAAGGCTAGGAATAAGTGAAGATGAAAAGGTGATGTTGGGTAATGAAAAGATTGATCAAGTGGGCAGCTTCACTTACTTTGGTAGTATTATTAGTAAAGATAGTGGGAGCAGTGAAGACGTTAAAAGCAGAATAGCCAAGGCTCAGGGTATTTTTTTCACAGTTAAAAAAAAGTTTGGAAGAATAGGAAGATAAGTCTGCAAACCAAGATTAGAATATTAGAAGCTACAGTGATGACAGTAGTCAAATATGGCTCTGAAGCATGGGCGCTTCGAAAAGCGGATGAAGATTTGCTAGATGTTTTCCAGAGAAATTGCTTAAGGATTGTTCTGGGTACCCGGCTGCCTGACCGTATTTCAAACAATAGGTTGTATGAAAAATGTGGTTCAATACCGCTTTTTAGGGCTATAATGAAAGAAAGGTTGAGGTGGCTAGGGCACGTTGTGCGGATGAAGGATGAAAGATTGTCGAAGATTGTTCTTTTTGGCCAACCGTCTAGGGGTAAACTGAAAGCAGGTTGTCCTTGTTTTGGGTGAGGGGACGCCATAAAGGAAGATTTAAAAGAAATGGGAACTTCGTGGGAGGGTGTAAGGTTCTAAATAGATTGGGATGGAGGAGGAGCGTGCGTACCTGTGTTGTACTCGGGCGGCTTGGTGCTGCGGTGAGTTCTTAGTAGTAGCAGTAGTAGTAATATACTATGTTGCATTTGCATTTGAATGACCAGATAATTTCCCGTTTTTATGATTAGCAAAGGACAAGTGATTTCGCAGTAAAGTTAATTAACCTTTGGATATTGCTGGAATTTTCATTTGGAACTGGTGTTAGCCATGGCATAATTAACAGCGACTTAGAAAACTAAAAGCTATGAGTCGGCATGGATAAAAGAATTGACTCTCTATTTTAAATATGCAATGTTATCTATAAAGATAACGGAATCAAAAAAATTTTAATACTGGATTTTAACAAACAAAGTGAACTGTCAAAAAAGCTTAAGAGGATATGGTACCTTCAAATCATTTTGCAGGCCTCAGCGTCAACTGATCGTCATGAAGATACAGGAATCATTAGCGAATTCTCTTAGGGGACTAGCCATCATCGAAATCAGTCGAGGATTTCTGGTATTTAACAGCATTTTACAATTAAATTTTACATCCCTTTTGTCGGTAAGCTAATCAGCCAAAGCGGTTAGTACCACAGGGAACTCCCGAAGTAGTAAAATTGCTGATATAATTCCTTTGAGCTGATTTTTAGCATTTACCTAGCAGGTATGTAAGAATTTTTTTTTAGGAACTGCCCTTTCCTGAACTTCAAAAATACAATTCTGTTCCATTTAATCAAAAAAGAAAATTTCTACTTTCTGATGATGAAAGTTTCATCGACTATCTCTATCTCTGGCACAAAACGTGAGAAGTCAAATCGTTATTTTAAGATTCCCAACAAAGTTGGTGTCGCTTTTAGTTTTCTGTCATTTATACGGATTTCATATTCAAGCTCTACGAGTTATGGCAAGACTGCCCCATCAATTCTAAATATAAGTTGACCGCAAAAAATAAAAAAGGTTTTAACAGTCAAGAAACGGTGACCTTCTAAAGTACCGTATCATCTTGAAAAACTTGACAGAATTGACCTCTTTTTTTAAAAGGTGGAAAAAATCTAAGGAATTCACCTCAATTTCAGAACCGCTGAACAAACAACATTCGAAAGTGGGAAAGAGATCGGAAACTACAGATACATAACTTAAAATGAAAGTTACAAAGAATATAAAGATAATAGATAAATAAAAACGGACAAAAAGAGAGCGTATCGAAATACTTTACAATTTTGAGCCTAAATAGAAGGTGCTGGTGTGAAAAAGGATTGTTAGACGTCTTAAGTAGATACAAGAGGCTGAAAATTTAATCTATGAAATATTAGGGACGTTTTTTGTTCACTTTAGGGGGGAACGTTGGACCAAATGTGATTAAATTATCGTCAATGAAAAAAAGATCTCTACTTTAGCCGTATATTCAAAAGGTTCAATTTTTCAATAGATAAATATGAATCCAAATGAAGTATGTAATTCACTGAAAAAGATAGGAGGAACATCAATGACTTGTCCCGCTGGCAGAACAACATCAATAAGGCAAAGATCACAAATATTTACTTTTCAAAACTACTCTACAGAAATGGATATCAAAGGCAGCGCAATAGCGCTGCCTAAGTAAAGATCGATGTTAGAAAAATGTATTACATTTTTTATCTTTTAGACCATGGCACTTCGTATCGAAGAAGTTGTCGTAGAAACTTCGAAAAGGGCTTATTCCATTGGAAATTGGAAGGGCTCATGCCCTTTTTAACAGTCGAAAAATGATTGGAATTCAACTAACACCCGTTCCACGCCCACCATTTCCCCAAACAACATTTTGAGATAGCCATTTTGTTCAACGTAGTTGAAAGATCTAGAAATTATGTCTTTGAGGGGGGCACACCCCCCAGAACCCTTAGGCCAAAGTTTGTAAGTTATGCCATGGGCGCATATAAGGTTTTTATTTAAAGAGTTGTCGTAGAAACTTGAAAAAGAGCTCATTCGATTAGAAATTCAAAGGGCTAGTGCCATTTTTAATAGTCGAAAGGGATTGGAGGGCAACTAACCCCCCTCTCACGCCCACAACTTCCCCAAACACATCCAATCAAAATTTTGAAATAGAAATTTTGTTCAACGTAGTTGAAAGATCTGGAAATTATGTCTTTGAGGGGGACACTCCCCCCAGAGCCCTTAGGGCAAGGGTTGTAAGTTATGCCCTGGGCGCATATAAGGTTTTTATTGAAAGCGTTTGTCGTAGAAACTTGAAAAAGAACTCATTCGATTGGAAATTCAAAGGGCTAGTGCCATTTTTAATAGTCGAAAGTGATTGGAAATTGAAAGGACTAGTGCCCTTTTTAATAGTCGAAAGTGATTGGAGGGCAACTACCCCCCCCCCCCCTAACGGCCATCATTTCCCCAAACACATCCAATCAAAATTTTGAGATAGCCAGAGTTCTGGAAAGTATGTCTTTGAGGATGACAAACCCCCCGGAGGGCAACTAAACCCCCTATCACGCCCACCATTTCCCCAAACACATCCAATCAAAATTTTGAGATAGCCATTTTGTTCAACATAGTTAAAACTCCTGGAAATCATAAAACTCCAGGATAACAAACCCACCCTGCCCTCAGGGCAAGGGTTGTAAGTTATGCCCTGGGAGCGTATAAGGTTTTTATAGAAAGCGATGTAGTAGAAACTTCAAAAAAGGCTCGTTCAATTGGAAAGTGAAAGGGCTGGTGCCCTTTTTCATAGTCAAAAGTGATTGGAGGGAAACTGACCCCCGTCTCACACCCACCATTTCCCAAAACACATCAAATCAAAATTTTGAGATAGCTATTGTGTTCAACGTAGTTGGAAGTTCTGGAAATTAGGTCTTTAAGGATGACAACCCCCCACAACCCTCAGGGTAAGGGTTGTAAGTTTTTTATAGAAAGGGTTGTCGTAGAAAGTTCAAAAAGGGCTCATTCAATTGGAAATTGAAAGGGCTAGTGTCCTTTTTAATAGTACAAAATAATTGGAGGGCAACTAACCCTCCTCTCACGCCCACTCTTTCCCCAAACACATCCAATCAAAATTTTGAGATAGCCATTTTTTTTTCAACCCAGTTGAAATTTCTAAAAACTCGTTCTTTGAGGATGATCCCCCCCCTCACAGCCCTCAGGGTAAGGGTTGTAAGTTATGCCCTTGGGACATATAAGGTTTTTATAGAAAACGATGTCGTTGAAACTTCAAAAAGGGCTCATTTGATTGGAAATTGAAAGGACTAGTGCCCTTTTTAATATTCGAAAGTGATTGGAGGGCAACTAACCCCCCCCCTGACGCCCACCATTTCCCCGAACAAATACAATCAAAATTTTGAGATAGCCAGTTTGTTCAACGTAGTTGAAAGGTCTTGAAAGTATATCTTTGAGAATGACAAACCCCCCAGACCCCTCAGGGAAAGGGTTGTAATTTGTGCCCTGGGGGCATAAAAGGTTTTTTATTGAAAACGTTGTCGTTGAAAGTTCAAAAAGGGCTCATTCGATTAGAAATTGAAAGGACTAGTGCCCTTTTTAATAGTAGAAAGTGATTGGAGGCGAACAACCCCCCCCCCCCCTCACGCCCAACATTTCCCAAACCACATACAATCAAAATTTTGAGATAGCCATTTTTTTTCAACATAGTTGAAAGTTCTCGAAATTAGGTCTTTGAAGATGACACCCCCCTCCCCATAGCCCTCAGGGTAAGGGTTGTAAGTTATGCCCTGTTTTGTTCAATGTAGTTGAAAGGTCCGGAAATGATGTCTTTGAGGATGACAAACCGCCCACAGCCCCCAGGGCAAAGGTTGTTACTTATGCCCTGGGGGCATATAAGGTTTTTATTTATAGAAAGGGTTGTCGTAGAAACTTGAAAAAGGGATTATTTAATAGAGAATTGAGAGGGCTAGTACCCTTATTAATAGTCAAAAGCGATCGGAGGGCGAATGCCCCCCCCCACCCATCATTTCCCCAAACGCTTCCTATCAACATTTTGATACAGCCATTTTGCTGAACGTAGTTAAGGGTCCGAAAATTATGTTTCTGATGACAACCCCCCCCCCCACAACCTTCAGGGCTAAGGTTGTAAGTTATGCCCTGGGGGAATTTTTTTTTAGAAAGCGTTGTCGTAAAAACTTTAAAAAGGACATATTCGAACGGAAATTGAGGTCTATCGCCGTTTTTAATAGTCGAAAGTGATCTGAGGGAGAATCACCTCCCCCACGCCCATCATTTCCCCAAACATTTTCGATCAACATTTTGATATGGCCATTTTGTTCAACGTAGAATGAAAGGTGTGGAAATTATATCTTTGAGGATAACAACCCTCCCCTCATAGCCCTCGGAACAAGGGTCGTAATTTATGCCCTGGGGGCATCCTCAGGGCAAGGGTTGTAATTTGTGCCCTGGGGGCATATGAGGTTTTTTTTATAGAAAGCGTTGTCGTTGAAAGTTCAAAAAGGGCAAATTCAATTAGAAATTGAAAGGATTAGTGCCCTTTTTAATAGTAGAAAGTGATTGGAGGGGAACTAACCCCCCCCCCCACCCCACACCCACCATTTCCCAAACCACACCCAATCAAAATTTTGAGATAGCCATTTTTTTCAACGTAGTTGAAAGTTCTAGAAATTAGGTCTTTGAAGATGACACCCCCTCCCCATACCCCTCAGGGTAAGGGTTGTAAGTTATGCCCTGGGGGCATATAAGGTGTTTTTATAGAAAGTGTTGTAGTTGAAACTTCAAAAAGGGCTCATTCGATTAGAAATTGAAAGGGCAAGTGCCCTTTTTCATAGTCGAAAGTGATTGGAGGGCAATTAACCCCCCTCTCATGCCAACCATTTCCCCGAACACATTCAATTAAAATTTTAAGATAGTAATTTTGTTCAACGTAGTTGAATGGTCCGGAAATTATGTCTTTGAGGATGACAAACCCCCCACACCCCTCAGGGCAAGGAATGTAATTTGTGCCCTGGGGGCATGTGAGGTTTGTTTTTTTTTATAAAAAGCGTTGTCGTTGAAAGTTCAAAAAGGGCAAATTCGATTAAAAATTGAAAGGACTAGTGCCCTTTTTAAAAGTAGAAAGTCATTAGAGGGGAAATACCCCCCCCCCACCCACCATTTCCCAAACCACATCCAAGCAAAATTTTTAGATAGCCATTTTTTTCAACGTAGTTGAAAGTTCTGGAAATAAGGTCTTTGAAGATGACAACCCCCCCCCTCCCTATAGCCCTCAGGGTAAGTGTTGTAAGTTATGCCCTGGGGGCATATAAGGTTTTTTTTTTATAAAA
>JAQQPU010011888.1:0-22634 GCA_029168905.1 Artemia sp. Kazakhstan ARC1039
GGCTTTATTAGACAGTAGGAAACCTACACCTTGTCGATGTTTCCCATCATTACGTCCCGAAGGTAGAAGGGTAACATTTCAATGTTTTTCTTCACCGGTGACTGGAAGATGGGGTTTGGCGAGACCAATAACGTCCCAGCTGTACCGTTTTGTCTTTCTTAGGAGTAGGTCTATTTTTCTTTGTTTAGCGAGGGTTCTAGTGTTGAGGGTACCTATTGAAATAGTTATTTTTGGAGAAACAATAGCCTCCAGGGTTGGAGTTGGCAACGTAGAAATATTTGCGCGATTCACGGTCGTCGAGTCGTTGGCTGCCCCAGACGCGGTAGCTCTTAACGCATTATCGTCGGTTACCCCGGACGCGGTAGCACTGGTTCTCATATTTGATCTCTTATTTATATTCATCATTAAAATTAAAGAAGGGGTTTCTTGGCTGGCTTTGGGACAGCGGTAAGCCACTCCTCTCTGTCCCTAGCAGGGGCCGACTGTATCTATTACCGATAGTGCGCCCTTTTGGTGTCCTGCAACACCAGCAATTTTAACCCAATGCTGGGGGAACATTTTTGACTGACGGGACGTATCCATACACCGATGGGTCCTGCCCAGTGTACATTAGCGGAGTCATCCTCCTCCTCTGTCTGAATTTAAGGCCCCCAGACGAGGGTGCTCCAGCTATATTTCAAGACCCCCAGAGACTGGGTCCCCCTTGGTCCGTGCCTCACTACCTATGAGGTATCCTATATATCTGTAGGGCTCTCCCCTGTCCGTCACCTGGGGACGCGCTGAGTGGCCTGGAGGAGGCCCTTACTGAAAGCTCAGAAGTTCTCAGAACTTCTAGCAGTCTGTTCGACTGCTGCACTGTTCTTGATGTGGAGTCACAGCCGGCAACGAATTGTGTCCGGTCAAGTACGACCTAATTAAAGAGCAGGATGGCCCTCTTATCCCATAATGATGCAGTTTATGTTCCAAAATACGATGGAAAATAGTGTCGAATGTTTTTAAAAAAAAAAACACAGTTCCTGGAATGGTACGTCATGAATAAACTGAGCAACAACTAAAACCGCATGTTGAGCAGAATCGTTTCGCTTGAAACCGAATTGTGACACGAGAAAGAAATTAATATTCCTTAGAAACGAAGCCAGACGATTATATAAACATCGTTCAATAAGTTTAGAAAAAGCTGATAAAATCGGAATTGGACGTTAATTTTTTGGATCTTTTGAATCATCTCCCTTGTGTAATGTGACTATTCTAGCAGCTTTAAAGCAATCGGGGAATTTGCAGTACTTAAAACAAAGGTTAATAATATCAGCTAAGCACTCCGCAGTTTCTGAGATAATCGTCTTCAGTGAATTTGTACTAGATCCATCCGGCTCTTCTGACTTTCCGTTTTTCAAAAGCCTGGAAATTATCAATAATTTTGAAGCCAACACAGGAGAAAGAAATATTGATAGGCCATTCGATGGAGGCAAATACTTCTTGAAATCAGTATCCACAGCTGACTGCAATACAGCTGTTGATGCTGAAGTAATTTCACCGATAGTAGCAAAGCGGCGGTCAAGTAGTGTAATGACTTCTTTTTTCCCTTTCATAGTTGTCCCATCTGTTGCTGTCATTTCTTCGGGGATATCATTTTGTTTCGTCCGGTTCAGACAATCATTAATTAGTCTCCATGTCTTTCTCGGCGACACTTCCACCCCCAGGAATGTTTTTTCGTAATAACTCTGCTTCGATGCCCGAATTAATTTTGTTAATGTATTTCTATAATTCTTAAAATTTTGCTTATTTCCTACAGTCGAATTTGATAAGTATTTCCGATGCAGCTTATTCTTTACATTTATAGACTTGACTATACTTGATGCAATCCAAGGTTTAGTAGGCTGTTTACGTCTTCTGTTTGTAATAAAACGGTAAGGGCACGCCTGGTCAAGCACATTTTTAAAGATTTCTAAAAACCTCCTCGCAGCCTCATCGGGGTCTTCGGACTCATAACAGGGTAAAAAATCGGCGTCCATCAGCAACTCCTTTAGTTATCCATAACTCTAACTTTTCGTTGCTGCATGGTGATAGTTGGCGTAATACCGATAATTAGATCACACACCGCCATAAAATGATTTGATTTGTCGTTTACGACGACTTTACATGTTCGAACTTGAATATTCGTATAAATATTGTCAATAAGAGACTGGGAAGTTTCGGTAACTCTAGTCGGTATACGACATGCAGGGAGACATCCGGCGGCTAAAAATGTGGACAGTATTTCCGATGCTACGTCATAAGTGTGTAAATTACTCATACTACGGTTATGCAGTAAAGATATATGAACATTAAAATCACCCATAATGATAGACTTACGGTATTTACGCGACAATATATCAAGGCATTCATGCAAAATTTCAATATACCTTTTCGCGCTTCCACTTGGAGGACGGTAACACACACAACAAACTATTGGCTCATGGTTATCCTTTATTTCTACCGTTAATATTTCAAACAGCATCTCCAAGTTCAAATGTTCTACCTCACTAATAATTTTAACAGGTATTGATGACTTGACAAAAAGTCCAAGTCCTCCTTGCTTATTATTCTGGCGGTTCTTACACACTTAAAACCGGGAAGACTAACTAACATTTTAGTTATAGAACTCAGGATGTTTCGCACAAACCAAATACGTCCAATTCACTAGACGAAATAAAAGAAAAAATATGATCCAATTTACCAA
Source organism: Artemia sp. Kazakhstan ARC1039 (assembly GCA_029168905.1). Lineage (NCBI taxonomy): Eukaryota > Metazoa > Arthropoda > Branchiopoda > Anostraca > Artemiidae > Artemia > Artemia sp. Kazakhstan ARC1039. Next base: position 2,720 of record JAQQPU010011888.1, read on the forward strand.
CGAGACCACGGCAGTTCAGGAACGCCAGCTGAAAATCACCCGGAAAGTAATGTGTACTGGAAAAATCATTGGGGAAAAATATACTTGTTACTTGGTGAATCATGTATTCTAAATCCAGCCGACGAGTTGGATTACTTTTAATTAAACTAAACTTACCAAATATCATGGGTGGGAGTCTAGAGCAGTGAGTGAAAAAGATAGTTGATATGATAGATATATCATCAACGGATTTAGTTTGGATTTAGGGGATTTAGTTTGGATTTATTAGTTTGGATTTAGGGCACGCCATTCGACACAACATGCAGTTGCAGCTCTTTTATTAGAATTAAATGATTGTTTAGATAATGATTTCTATGTTGCTACTGTTTTCTACGATGTTAAGAAAGCATTTGACAAATTAAACATGAAATTCTTTCTGACATAATGGAAAATGCAGGCATTAGAGGGATAGGATTAGACTTAGTAAATTCATACCTCTGTGGACGTAGTATTGCGGTAGATATCGATGGAAAACTGGCTAATTTAAAGAACCTTAATAATATTAGTGTGCCTCAAGGTTCAGTATTTCAAGGTCCCCTCTTATTTTTTTATTTATATTAATGATCTTCCGCAAAGTGTGTAGGAGAATATTAATCTTACTATTCTATTTGCAGATGACACAGCTATATCTGTTAAAGCGAGTGATCCAACTACATTAATTGAAAATTTGATTGTAACTGTTATTTCACTTAATCTATGGTTTGTATCTAATAATCTAGAACCAAATTTTTTACTAAAACTGAATTTATGGGTTTTGGTCTGTCAAAACGCGCCACTCAATTGATTTCTTGTCAGGAGCTTCAGGTTGGTGAGAATAAAATTTTTTTGTGATTTCATATCGTTGTTTAGGAGTTTTTCTTGGTCCATTGCTGTCTTTTCGTAATCATATTGATCACATAAAGGTTAAACTTGCTCAAAATATTGGGTCGATGTACCGTGTGAAAATTATTTTTCCATTTTCCATACTAAAAATAATTTACCACTCTTTAATTGCTTCCTACTTGAATTACTGCTCAATTTTGTATCTTAATACCTTTTGGACGTATTTAAAACAATTATAGGTACTAAAAAGTAAGGCAGTGAGAATACTTTGAAATTTTTTACATCGACCATCAAAACATGAAAAGATAGGCTATTTAAACGAAAACGATGTTCTTTTTCCTAAATTTTTCAAGTAATTTGTGAAGTAATTATTTCCTTTATTTTGTTTTTAATCTAATCTGCCCCTTAATAGTTTAAACTTAGTTTGTGATTAAGAATTTTTCCCTTGAATTTAACTTTTTTATATTCATATTTTAAAAAATTAAATGAGGAAATACTTTGTTTACAACTTTTCTTTTAATTAATTAGACAAATGTGACGGAAAAAATTAGAATTGACAGAAGCTGGTTGATGAAATTAACTCAGTTAATAAATTACATCAACAATCGTGAAACAACTTCAAGCATATTAGAACTAAACTTAAGCATCGTGTCATTGGAAAATTAAGCTGTATATTTACTAATAGATAAGACCTTTGTCGATATAAACAAAAGGATAAAACAGTGCATTGTTTGAATTTTTAATTGGTTCCATTTAAACGACTACAGTGGTAATAGCCCTATTCTCGTGAATTTTATTGCTATATTGTTGATAATGAATGCGTCGCAACCGGATTTAATTTCTTTATTTTTTATGCTTCTCTTCTTTTTCTTATAGAAAACTTTGCACTAATTGAATGAAAAAAGTAATCTAAAGTCATTCTTCTTCTTTTTTCTTAATACGATTTTTGGCATTGACGAATAATAGGCTAGTCAGTTAGTTGCCCTTGCCAGAAATATTTAGAAAAAATAATTTTTACCTGAATTGTCGGCATTATTATTTTGCTACTTTTTTTAAGCTATAGCAGCAGCAAGATTAGCTCTAACAGCTCATTAAGCTGTGCTCCGACAACACCAATTGATGAATATACTGATGAGAAAAATCTAAGTACCTCCTCTTCTTCCTGATCAAGTTGGCATAGGTGCTCAAACGGGTCAAAATTAAAATATGGGTACTAGCTCTTACTTCCCTCTCTTTTTGCAGATACACGAGATTTCCTTCCAGGAAATGAAAAGAATTTTGAAACTCGCTCGATTTCCAACAAAGTTTGCCTAATTGTTTGACTACAAGTTTGGCGGATATCTAGCTGCGTGGCTTCACTGGCGAATAATGGTGGAAAGGATACCTGATAACACGCATAAGAGGGTGCTGTATGAGATTGAATGTTAATGTTTGTTTGCGGTTATTGTACAAAACCTATGAGACGAAACAAGCCTTTCTGTCTGCAAAAATTCGGGGGTTGATGGAGCAATTTGGGGCGCAAGAAGCGTCATGGGTGTATTTCAGTACTCCAGTCATACAGGTTAAATCATTGAATGATTGTGCATTCAAGCAAGATTAAACATGCCTTTCGTTCTACTATAACACTGGTCTGTTAAAGGGGAGTGGGGATGATCAAGAATACAGGGAGCTATCATGGTCCTCTTGCTACGCAAATTGAAACTTTATGTATGATTTAGCTTCAAGCAAGGTGAAACATACCTACATTACTAGTAAAATCTGGTGGGACGTTTATGATCACAGGAGGGGCTAGAGGGTCCCTTTGATTCATAGCGTTAGTTAAGTTGATTGCCCTTTGTTCAGGGTCCATGAACAGTAAGGTTTAATTTTTATTGTACGACAAAAAGAAAAATAAACATTTAATTAAAAAAAAAATCGAGAAAACTAGGGTAGTATCAGCCAGAGGACAGAAACTGAATATTGTCCATTGGCTGATATTACCGTCGTTTTCCCTGTTATTTATTTATTTTTTTCATTACATATTTTTCCTGTTTGTCATACGTTATGCATAATATGTGCAGTCTTAGAATGCATCTAATTTTCATTGTCCAAACAGCTTTTTCAAGACCATCATTTAAGAAAAAAAAACTGTGCAGGGAACATGATCAATAATTTATAGTGTGATTGGTAATAGCAGATGATGAACTTACCCTATTTTGGTCAAATTACTGGCTAATCCAAGTCCCAAAATTTACGAAAGATGTTCTGTATTTATATGACTGTCTGAGAAGCAGCGGGCTGGCTATATGTGTCCTGGTCAGGGTAAGCAAGTGCTCTTTCCACGAGGAAGAGCTATTGAAGTAGCAGAAGGTTGCCAACACATTTTTTTACCAGCCCCCAGGAGATGGGGAAATCAAAAATGGCTACATCCATCGACAAAATTGCATTGCCTCACATTTATTGGAAGACCGCTATCAACGTTACATACTGATTTCTTAACTTAACAAGTTTCATGAGGGTTTGAGATAGAACCTTGTGTGGCTCGACAAGGAATTCCTTATGAAGTTAAGGAATCATCGTACTGACACCCACCCATTTGAAAAAGTCTTTAGAGAATCATTTAAGCAGGATTTTTCAACTGCACCGAAACTTTTGTGGACGATTATCCGTGCTGCTGTGGTACTGAAAAGCTCGTATTGTATGAATGACGCCACTCAGCTTTTGGCTTTGTATCTACAGGAACCCGTGATACCTCCATTTTACGTTATAAATGAAAAGGGATCAGACTTTGTTGAGTTAAAATTCAGAACGACTCAAACGTTGAACAATGACAGAAATGCTGATGTGATTCAGCTGGAGGGGAGACTTTGGGATTCGCTTGAAATTGGGGGAATCTCAGAAAGGTATCCTAAATATTCAGGAGACTGTCATTTTAACACTGATACTGAGTTCACTAATCAAATCTCTGTTAAGGACGGGACTGATGAAAGAAATCTAAATTCGTCAACGATTGGACGATAATGAAGCTTGCTTTTGAGAGAAGAAAGCTTTTCCTTCAGATTTTCCCTTGAGCAAATGGTTTTACTCTCCGAAAACCCCTTACTTTTGAGCTTCATTCGTCTGGAAAGATTAAAGACAACTCTATTACTATGACTGGATACACTCCTGATAATCTTGTCAAGTTCAAAACCTGACACTCTGGATGAATACTGAGCTGCATTTGAAAAATCTGTCAGGAGAGGACAAGCCATGATGGATTCCAGTCACCTGGAAAGCGTGCGTTTCCTATTCTATTGAACTTACAGACTATGTCCATACTAGAATGCGATTGGATCTTTTGAAACTAAAGAAAGCAATATGTCAAAGTAATAGAAGTATAACACTTTTTCCCCTTCTGTGAGATTTAAAAACATTGCTATGAGGAATTGTTAAACGAAAGCCGAGAAAAATGATAAGTTAAAAGGATTTGAATAGCAAATATTTGGAACTTTATCGTCATCGAGAAATGATTGTCCAACTGTTTGAGTACGAGTCCCTCCTAAGTTTGGAAAAAAACTAAATGAAGTCAGACATAGGACTGGTCTTTAAGTGTTTTTGATTCTACCTGAATTTTACTGTGTGTCCTAGCTGAAAACAAAATATTGAAACTTGGTCCTCAAGAAAGGCAGTTAAAAAAGGAACAGTGGTTCCAACTATTTTCTTGTTTCTTCTTTTTTTTTCCAACGCCTCCACTTTTAGTGGAAGAGTAACCTGCAATAAAAAAACGATTGTCTAAGAATAATTGGATCTGTAGACCTCTTATATTGACTTTTGAGTCATCTTATGTTGACTCAAGAAGAAGCCATTTTGCCTTTTTTGGTTTACTGTACCTTTTCATTTTTTCTTTACCTAGTCCAGGGTTTTGCTTTTTCTGGATTTTCATTAGGATAAGGGGGCACATGACCCCTCCCCCAAGTCAGTTGCCCTTGGCCATGTTCGAGTACACATGAAGCTGCCATGTTTCATCTTTACACAATGACCAAGTTAAAATAAGTCTATACAAATGAAGGTAACTTGTCTCTATTTTTTAGGGCCTCATGTGTGTCGCGGATTCTTGCAGCATCTAGTAAAATAGCACCCCATTAAGTTCAGTTTTGTGCTAAAGTCTAGTAAATATTTAATCACTGGATTGGCGACCCTGCATGCAGTCACCAGCACCCTCTTCCCGCTCCCACTTCATACATCAATGATAGTTTCAACCTCTTTCAATTCTGCACCATTCAGGAGGGGATAGAAAATAAGCCTTAATTATCGAAGAATTATAAAAATTTTTAGAATCGTGGCATAATGGTCCTTATGACTTTTTTTTCCCTATATATTTTTACATAGTGGCAAGTATTTTTACACCTTTAAATTTGTTCCTCGAATAAAACACATTCCAGCGTCCGTGTTTTAAAAATTCTCTATAACTTTAACTATCCCTGGGTGCTATTTTTTTGTTTACCACTGGCAAAATTGTCAATTATTAATTATATGACGAATAACGATGACACTTTTTGAAAGGACATAAGGAAGAAAGAAAAAACGGTAAATTTTTAGTGGGCCAAATAATTTAGTTAAGATGAAAGTAAAAACGTCATTTGCTGCCTTTTTTAATGCTGTTTCATAATTCAGTAATTGCATCTTGAGCCCTTAAAGGGGCCCCGAAGGTATTTCATTTTTGTAACCACACAAAGAGGTTATCAACACTAGTTAATTTATTGAACAGTGGTCAAAAACATATCACTGGTTTATAAATAAGTTTTTCAAGAGTAATATAATCCAAAAATACTTATTTATAACAATTCGAACCTCATTTTTTAGGCAACTTTATAAACGGTTTTCCTAGTCCCCAGAAGCGATTACTGAATTATGAAAGAACATAAAAAGGCATCAAATGGCGTTTTCACTTTCATCTTAGCTAAATTATATGGCCCACTAGAAATTTGCCGAAAAATCAACAACACTTTGTTCGTTTAAAGAGATAAAATATGAAAGAAAAAATATTGGTAAAAAAAAAAGAAAAAAGAAGACAATTACATACTTTAAAATGCCACTCTTTGCGATGGCAGACAATAAGTAAAACAACGAAAAATGGTTACATAATAGAAGTACAATATTCCATGGGAAGGTTTTAACAGTTTTACAATAGGAGCAATTGCAGTTTGAAGAAAATGTTCCTTGGCAGCCTTCTTCTCTGGGTGTGATTCTTTAAGTCACCATATTAAGTTGTTTCAATAATGTATGACAATAATTCAGGAGCGTGAAGAAGAGGAGATGACCGGGTCTGATTGATCAACTATCTTAATTTTTATGGGCATACCTTTTATTGGCACCAATTCATGGAAATGAAAGGGGGAAGGGCAAGAATCTTTCGATTGTTTAAACAGAAGACACTAAAAACCTATTTTTGAAAGACTGGGGGGAAGGGTAGGGGGTACTTGTTTTGATTTAGCAATAAAGGTGCTAAAGGGGTAGTTTTCAAAATCAAGGAGATTGTGAATACTAGCGCTCTTCTCCAGAATACTAGCGCTCTTTAGATTTGTCTTTTCCTATAATTTCCATAGATACTTGATTGTGGCCTTTTGTAATTCTTTAAATTTTTGCCTTGATCAAAACATGTTCCAGTTTTCATGTTTGTTGCAATGCTGCATGACTTTAATAGTCCCTGGGTGCTATTCTTGAGCATATCATTGGAAAAAGTAGAACTAATAATTTATAAATAAATAATATAAACTATATATGTGTGTGTATGTTGCACCCTCTCGTGGATTGAATCATCCTTGTTAGTCATGTCCTCTATTAAAAAAATCTGTAACTGATAAAGACATTATAGAAACGACAAGGCACTTTGCGATGACAGAGAAAGAGCTGACGCTTTGTTAATCAAGTGCTTGCGCTGTCTAAGTAAAAAGTGATATGGCTCCAGTTTATTTTTTTTTATCGGGCTACTTCGTAAGGAAGGAGGTGTTATAGAATGTTGGGAGATGACTCATTTAGACGAAAATAAAAAGCTCTGGCATTCTTTTTGAGTGACTAAAAAGAGTGGAGGAGAACTGACACCACCCTACGCCCGTACGGAAAACAACCCTACAGACAACTAAAAATACTGTGGGTACTTCAAGTTAATTTTAAAATGACGTCAAATATTGAAGTAAAAACAGAATAAGAGAACCCAGGTCCAGTTAAATGCACCACGTGAACTGTCATTGGCGTTAATCTGAAGTACCATCTTGTTGTTCTGAATGAAAGTTTGTTATTTCATAGAACAACACCTTTATAGTTCCCCAAAATACTGGTATGCTATCTGACCTTTGCTATTTTCCCCCAAATCACAGACAGCGCAAAAGCCCTGCCTAAGTAAAGAGCGATGTGGACACAATGTATGTGTATATATTTTCTTTAGACCAGGGCAGTTCGTGTAATAGGAGTGGCCATATTAACTTCGAAGGAGGCTCATTCGATTGGAGATTGAAAGGACTAGTGCCAGTTTTAATAGTAGAAAATGATTGGAGGACAACCATACAACCCCCCCCCCCTAGACCCATCATTTCCCCAAACAAATCTTATCAACATTTTTAGATAGCCATTTTTTTTAAAGTAGTTGAAAGGTCCAAGAATTATGTCTTTGAGGATGACAATCCCCACAGCCCTCAGGGATACAGGATGGTCATATAAACTTCGGAGGGTGCTCATTGGACTAGTAATCAGAAGTTCTAATGCCCCTTTTAAGAGTCAAAGTAATTGGAGGGCAGGGACCCCTTTTTTTTAGTTTTAGACCAGGACACGTCGCATAGCAGGAGTTGTCGTAGAAACTTCAAAAGGGGCTCATTAGATTAAAAATTGCAACGTCTAGTGTTCTTTTTAATAGTCGCAAGGGATTGGAGGACAACCACCCCCCCCCTTACACCCATCATTTCCCCAAATACACCCAATCAAAATTTTGAGATAGGTGTTTTATTCAGCATAGTCAACAGGTCCAGTAATTATGTTTTTGAAGATGAAAACCCCCGTAGCCCTCAAGGCAAGGGTTGTAAATTGTGCCCCGGGGGCATATAATGTTTTATAGGAAGGGTGGTCGTATAAACTTCGAAGGGGGCTGATTGGATTGGAAATTAGAAGTTCTAGTGCCCTTTTTTAAGAATCACGGTGATCGGAGGTCTATAAGCCCCATCCCTCTTACCCTATATTTTTCCCGAATGCATCCTTTAGAAATTCTAAGGTAGGCGTTTGTTCAAAAACAGTCCAAGGATCAAATAACAAGGTCTTTGGGGTTGAAACAATCCCCAAGAGTCTGGGGGCAAGAATTTCAAGGTATGACCCTGGGGCATATAAGCTAGGTATGGAAGGGGTGTTCGTGTGAATTTTAGAAAAGGCTCATTTGATCGGAAATTTAGGGTTCAGTTTCCCTTTTAAGAGTCAAAAGTGACAGAGGGCAACTAGCCTCACTCCCCGACACCCTCTTTTCCCCAAACGCATCTGATCATAATTGTGGGATAGCCATTTTGTCCACAATAGTCTAAAGAGCATATAACAATGCCTTCAGGGTTAACACAACCCTCCAGAGCCCAGGGACAAGGCTTGTAAGCTATGCCCCGGGAATATAAGGTTTTTATGGAGTGGATGGCTCATTTGATTGGAATTATGAAGATCTAGTGCCCTTTTTAAGAGTCAAAAGTAAACAGAGGGCAACCCACCCCTCCTCCACAAGCCTATCATTCCCCAAAATACATCTAATAATATTTTAAAGAAAACTATTTTGTTCAGCATTGGTGAAAGGTCCAGTAATGATATATTTGGGGATGTCAACCTCCCCACAGTCCTCAGGTTAATGGCTACAAGTCAGGCAATTTGTTCATTGTTTATATTTAGAATATGTTATTCAGAATGGCATGCACGTTTGAACTTTATTTTCCCAAAATCCAAAGAAATTCAGGTGAGGCTTTCAGAGAATGCTGAGGGAAGTGTTGAACTAAATCAGAACATGCTAGTTTATGCGGATTGTCAACAAGGATGTAACTCAGGAATAAATGGATATATTAATTTGGAATATTCAGGAAATGATAAGGGAGATGACCAAAAAGGGAATATTTGCATGCTACCACTACTAAAAGAACTACCACTACCACTACTGCTACCACTACTACTGCTACTACTAATGCACTACTCCATTTACAGTATTAAGAGAACATTTGAACTAAATCAAAAGACGCTATGTGCGTGCACATTGTTAAAAGAGCGTACCTCAAGAATTGATGTTGCTATTAAGTTGGATCTTCCAGAGAATGCTAAAAGGGAAAATCATCTGACCAAAAGGCAAAATGTGCACGCTACTATTAACCCGTTAAGGCCCAAGAAAAAAATGTCGGAGATTCTAGTTGTCCTTTTCACCAGTTTCTTTTTATCACATAAGTAAGCCAAAAATGTATTTATAGATTTTTCCTGTTTCCGGTTTCTGAGATACAAGCTGTCCTATTTATAGGACAGTGGGCTCTAGGGGTATCAAAGTATACACGATTTCATCAAGTATATTTTTAATACCAAAAACGGAATTAAATGCAACACAAAACCAAAAGAAATCAAAACTTAGTGTGGTAAGACGCAAAACAGCCAGTGCACAGGGTGACGTCACATTTCTCACAGTAGCTCAGTGGTTTTTTCTTGCAGTTTTTACCTTGGCATCGTCCCTGCTTTTCGCGCTTCACTAGGAAGTGTCCTATTCTATCTATCGGGTGCTGACTGGTGGCACAGAAACTGTTCTTCCTTCTAACATTGAAGACTTTGGTTCCCCTCTTCCGTAATTTATTTTCAAAAGGGCTCGTGTGACCTCCCGTCTAAAATCTACAAGAGTCATTTCCTTTTCTTTGTCAACCACCATATTGAATAGTGTACAAGCATTGACGACAGCCATGTCTAACAGGCGCACGAATAGAGCCCAATACCATTTCTTTCCTCTAATAGACACAGCATACTTGCTGACAAGCCAGTCATTTAAATCAACTCCACCCATTTACCGGTTGTATTGCCTGAGTGGATGTGGCTGCTGCATTGCCGTCTTTTCCCTCTGTCCCCTAGCTCTTCGTTCAAACGGTCTTAGTGGATCTATGATGAGATGGTTGGATGCAACAGAGACAACGTTATTGTCCTGCCATTTTACGACCAAGATATCGTTGGTTGCATCAAACCGATAATCATATGCTCCACGTTGCTCCTTCTTAAAATCCTCGTTGGAAGGGAAAGGGCACCTTGTCAATCGGTTTTCTCTAACCGTCTCAGTCGCTCGAAAGCCAGCTCCTTTCAGATCACACAAAAGCTGATGACTTGTAAACAAATTGTCAAAATATACCTCGTGGCTGATGGCATTTTCAACAATTCCCAAAAGTCTTTTCACGACTCGAGACCCTAGGCCTTCTTTAGCAGTCTGAGATGGGGCACTAGGCTCCTTCCCCGAGTACAGATGAAACTGAAGGCAATAGCCATCCGAAGTGCATAAAGCCCATAGTTTATATCCGAATCGAATGGGCTTGCCTCGGATGAACTACTTCAGGCTATGTTTCCCGTAAGACTTCACAATCATTTCGTCGATGGATAGATGCTGAGAGAAAATTCCAAACTGCTTAAGTTTACATTGATTATGTCGAAGAGGGGCTTCACCTTGGAATCCCGCTGATCTTTGAGGCTTTGAACTGTATCGTTGTCCACGAAGTGGATGTTCTCTTTTATCTTCATGAATGGATTTCTGGACATTGCTTGCTTGACCAGGTCACTTTCAAGATCTTCATCGACTGACCAATAAGCTCTTTGGGAGTACAATCTATTATAGCCCAAAAATATCAGTATTCCCACGATCACACGTATTTCGTTAGCTGATGTAGTGAAGTCAAAGTTTCCCTTAGATGTCGCATATCTAACCGTTTCACGATAAATGAGGTCAAAAAATTTATTGTGTAGAAACAAAGCCAATACCTCTACTGATGTTTTTCCTTCTATTGATTCTCAGGTTTTCTCAAGCGCCTTAGCTGCTCCCTCGCCCAAGTTTCGCCAAGGAAAGGTTCCTTTTTGCTTCTTCCATTTCGGTTTCACGGCTTTGAATTGCCTCTTCTGTGGCCCACCTCTCGAAGTTGATGCACCCTCTTCTTCTGAGAGGATGATGTTGTTGATGTCTTCAAATTGTTCTTCTTCGAGAGGACCTGGTCTGAAATCTACTTCAACAGTTCCCGGGACGTCATTTACAAGTGGAGCCGCCGTGTTGTCGTCATTTCCTTCATCTTCATCAGATGCTTGATCGGGATCAGGAGGCAGGACAACAACCTGAATATCTTCACATGCAAATTCTTTGTCTTCTAGGAGGTCTAGAGCTTCGCTAAGTGAAATGCAGGGGTTTCATTTTCAGAAATCTGGAAGACGAAGAAAAATGTATAGAAAAATTTATAGATATTTTTTTCATGGCGACTAATAGGCTAAAGCTGAAGGATGATAAAGAACCCACATTATTGTTGTTACTTTTACTTATACTCGTTCAAATTTGGGAAAAACGGATTAATAATAAGAGAAAACAAGAAAAACACACATGGATATCACAAGTAAACTAAACGCATAAAAGAACACTCGGAAGAAAATTGCAGAGAGAATTATGACTGAAACCAAAAAGCGTAGATAAAGTTTTCCCCAAGTTGTCACAATAAAGAATCAACCAAAGACTCATTAAAATTTTTTTTTTAATCTCAAGTGAAATTAGCAAAAAAACGTAATCCTTGAAATTTCACGTACAAAAAGTAACCCTTACAGCCCACTGTCCTATAAATATGACATCAACGTAAAAAGGCGTAAAACTATGAACTTACTTGTCAGGTCTGTTTTTATTCAGGAATACGGTTAAATATACAGTTGTTTAACTGCTTGCTATCAAAGTCACTGCTATCAAAGTCACTGCTGTCTAGGGGAATTCTAACTATTTTTTACCGAATTTTGAAAACTACCATTGTGCAATTATGCTAATTGTGACTTAAATAACGCCACTGATCTGATATTGAATGATCAACTGACTTAGAAAAATTAACCTAGATAGCTTGGTCGCCAGGGACGCCTTTATAACTAAAAGCAAATTGTTCTCAGTGTAAATTTAGCCACAAAAAATTAAAACCAGCTGTCCTATAAATAGGACAGTGTGCCGTAACGGGTTAATACTTCTATCACTGCTACATTCATTACTACTAATACCACTTCCTCTACTATTTCTATTGCAACTTATTGTAAATGCAATAAGTTAACTCTGCTGCTGCTACTAGTACTACCGCTTTTACTTTTAATGCTACGACTAGAAATACAAGTACTACTACTATGACTACTATGACAACTATGTTCAAGGGTATGATGGTGAAATTTTCAAGGAGTTTTTTTTTATGAGGGTGGGGGAGGGGGGGTTGAACTTAATCAAAACAAGCCATCTGTATGCAAGTCGTCAAAAGGACGTAACAGTAATATCTTAGAAAAAGTTTGGTGTGCGAGTTGAAAATAAAAAAGCTCGTTGTGAGGGATGTTGCACTAACCAAAAGAAAAGATTTGCATTCCATTGCTACTGCTTCTACTCGTACTTCTACTACTGCTAATACTACTTCTGTTACTACTTCTCTCACTAAAGTTAAGGCTACCACTACTAATTCTACTGCTACTACTACTACTGCTGCTACGAAAACTAAGGCTATCAAGGCGAAAAATTTTGGGAAATATTGAAACTGTATGGAAGTAAATCGAAATACACTATGCCCACACAGGTTGTTAAGGGGGCAAATCAGAAATACTCTAGGAACAGGTCATGGTATTAAGTTTAAACTTTTTGAGCGTGGTGAAGGGGATGTGGAAGAAACCAAAGGTGCTTTGTGCATACTGCTACTACTGGTACTACAAAAACTGCTACTGCGCAAGCTAAGAGTATTAAGGTGAAGCTTTCAAGGATTATTTAGGCGGTTGTTGAACTAAATCAATAAGTTCTAATGTTATTTTTAAGAGCCAAAAGATACTGGAGGGCAAGCAGCCCTCCGGTCCAGTCAAGATTTCTAGACAATCAATTTGTTCAGCCTAGCAGAATTGTCCAGTAACTACGTTAAAACTAAATCAAAAGGCCCTGTGTGTTTGGTTTCAATAAGACACATCAGCAACAAATCGAGAACGACCGAGGGTGTTAAGTTGAAGCTTTTGGCACTACTACTATTACTATTTCTGCTCTTACAATTTAAATAAATCAAAAGAGTGTAAGTGTATCCATGTTGTCATAGAGCATAGAAAGAATTTTTTAGGAATGATATTATGTTTTATTTTATAGGTCAACTTGAGGAGGTATAAAATTAAATCAAACAATACTATTTGCGTCAGGATTAAACATTGGGGAAGAATTTTCTCCAACATTCGAATAGCAAGCCAAACTATAGATTCTAATAGAAAAAACCATAAAGATATAAATTTTGTTCCACAAACAAGAATGTATCAATAAAAACAAGCAGAAATTAATGTAAAAACTTTTTCCACAAAACAAGTTTTTAAAAGAAAAGTAAAGAGATCCATTAAACCAAAAATGAGCAGAAACAAAGTTGAATAATTTTCCAAGAGTAAAACTACCACATTTCACAATTAACAAATAAACAAAACCCCAAACGAACAGAAATTACAATAAATAACCACCGAGTAAAACTCAAAATGAGAAAAAATTAACATGAGTAGTGCTGACAACCCCCATGCCTTCTCAAGACCAGTACATAATTTGCACTTTACTGAGAAAAAAAAACAACAACTGACCGTAGATAATTTCTGTTCGTTTTGGGTTTCATTTTTTTATCAATGATGATTTGTGGCAGTTTTATGCTTGGAAGATTATTTTAATTAATTGCTCATTTTCTTTTTAATGGAGGTCTTTCCTTTTCTTTGAAAAACTTGTTTGTGGAACACGTTTTTTAAATTAATAACATTCGAAAAAACATTTATTATTCTTTTATTCATCCATATTTTCTTTTTTCATTTCTGCCTGGCTTCTTCCTTTTCATCTGATTTTTAATATTTTCAAATCCTTCAAAACAAAACAACAAAGATTCTTTTTAATATTGATTAATCAAAAAAAACTTTTTGCACAAAATAAGTTTTTCAAAAACAGTAAAGAACTCGATTAAACCAAAAATGAACAAAAATAGAATCAAATAATCTACCAAGCATACAACTAACACAAATCAGTATTAATAAATAAATGAAACCAAAAATAAACAGAAATTTAAAAAAAGTCAAACTCAAAACGAGCGGAAATTAGTCTGAGTAGGGTTCTAAACCCCATGCCTTCTAAAAGACAGAATATAATTTGTACTTTACTGAAAAAAATTCAAATGAATTTACCGAAGAAAAATGTGCATTGTCAGTTTAATTTACATATGCTGATATTTATTCCTTAAAATCTTAATTAATTTTGTTTTTTTATAAAAGTTAAAAAATTTAAAATAATTTTTTTTTCAGGGAAGTACAAATTATGCTCAGGCTTTTAGAAAGCATAGAACCCTACTCAGATTAATTTCTGCTCGTTTTGAGTTTGACAAGACAAGCCAAAAATATGCCCCAGGGCATAACTTACAACCCTTGCCCTGAGGGTTGTGGGGGAGTTTCCTCCTGAAAAACATAATTTCTATGTGGAAATCAACTACGCTGAACAAAATGGCTATCTCGAAATTTTTATTGGATGTGTTTGGGGAAATGGTGGGCGAAAAGGGCACTAGCCATTTCAGTTTCCAATCGAATGAGCCCTTTTTGGAGTTTCTGCGACAACTCCTTCGATACGAAGTGCCCTGGTCTAAGACCAAGAAAAAAAATAGTACTGTGTGCCAACATCGTTCTTTACTTAGGCAGCGCTATTGCGCTGCCTATGACTATAGTTCATCAATTACACATCTCTAAGAGGCTTGTAAGCTTTTTTCATTGTAAGAACAACATTTCTTTTTATTTATTGTCTTTGCCATGACCATTTGTTCGGAATGTTGCCTTTGACTATTTATGGGATATTCCCAACTAATTCCCGTTACCCCAATTACCTGACATAGATCCAATTTTTCATGTAAAATTCGTCGAACATCAAGAGCATATATGATTGTTCGTCAGGCTGGGTCAAAAATATAGAACTCTATTTCAGCTAAAATCAGGGTGCATTCCCATAAAGGATTATTTAAAGGTCACTGAAAAAATTATCTGAAAGTTAAATCTTTAGCGGAACAGTTATAGTTCTTTTTGTTTTTGCTTGTAAAGTTAGTTAAGGTGGCTTTTTTTTATTTATGTTTAATTTGCAGTGATTAGGTATGGCACTAGGCACTTGCACTGCATACATCTGTATTCAAATAAAGTTATTCTAATATTTTAACATTAATAATTACATACAGCCAAAAAATATCAAAGGTTTCTTAGTTTCATTACTATGGTTATGGAAATCGATACTATGGTTTCGTTCTGCCTCTCTATATTGTCTATAAATTCATCTCAAACGGGTAAAATTGCCTGAGACAGCATGAACTAACAATATACGCTCATACTGCTGCTAAATATAGAAAAGAGGATTGTATGATAATACTAGTCACTCCCAATATGCCATAGAAACTAGTTCTATCATCGAAACATTATCCAAAAATGTTCTAATCCACTAAAATTAAGCTTTTGGATTGTCATAAATATGAAAATATAGCCTAAGAAAGCAATAATTAAATCGAATAAATATACCATAGTCCATGTAATCGTAGAATATATCCTTGAATTGTGCTATTACATCCCATAAGGCGTATAAATTATTAAGAACAAAAAAGTTAAAGAAAAAATAAAAGTTACAGAGCATATTTAATGATGCTGGTAAATTAATATCACTTGGACCAAGGGCGCCGGCAGAAAATTTTCCAGGGGGGGGGGGCAGACGCCAAAATAGCAGTGGTGGTTGGGTGACAGGGAAAATATTTCAGGATATTTTTTCGTAGGAATAAGTTTATTTTTAAGTACTTTTAGGAGACAACTCAAATAAAAAGAGCAATTAAATTACATGTAAAATGAAATAAAATACAGTAATTTTTAAACGACACCGATTCCTGATAAAGGGATCAATTTATTTAATTAATAATATTTAATTATTGTGCATTTAATATTAAAAGAAAAGCAAACTCAAACCAAAATTACAGAACGATTTATTGCTTCCGTAGATTATAACAGATATAGACTTGTCTTTATGCAATTTCCTACGCCTTAGAATAGCTTACGGAAGGAATATATATACTCAAACATCATCCTGCCTCCATAGATACCACATTTTTGTTTTATAACGGCCATGTAAAACGTATCTCTTTCATAACAGGACAATTCTCCCCTAGAGCTTAAACCCTTATATATATATATACCCTTATATATTCAGACATTTAAAATACAATAGAATAGCGAAAGAAAAAAAAAACTTACTATCCAGCTGTCAAATTTACCCTCTTTCTTTTTATTATCCTATTCAACTAAATAAAATGAACAGGTACAAAATAAATTTCGTCACAGGAGAATCTTATCAAATAAATAAAGTAAAAATTGATTTGGGCCAATATTCACCAAAACTAAAAATGGAATTCTCATGACAATTGCTACACCGGCAATGTTGGCTTTTTATGCAGATTCTAAATATATAAAATTCTTTCAGTTTATTGCTACCCACCCAAAACTAAAAATCTGAGAAAATTTGCCTTATTTTAGAAAAAAAGGAAACATCCCCAAAAAAGCAAAGTGATCTGATTGAAAATCCCTTTATTAGATACATTATATTAGAGAACACTACCGTAGAGGTTTCAAGCTCCAATATTCAAAACGTGGAGTTTCACTTTGTTTTTCAGAAGAAACATCGTCGATGCATGTTTATTTCTTTTACCTTTTCCCAGGGTGAATGTATCAAACCGAAGGTCCAAGATAATTGGGAGGGAGCTCATTCAACCGTAAATTTAAAGCTCTTTTTAAGTGACCATACAGGCTGTATTGCCACCCTGGCATGTGAAAATTTACTAAATCTGAGAGGAAAAATTTACTAAATCGCATCTGTTTCTACTAAATGTTAAAAAAAAAAATTTCACCATTACCATCGATGCACCATCAAGCATCAATTTTTACTATAGGAGGGTAATCAATAGGATTTTCAAAATCTTTTTTCCTTTTCTCTTATTTTTTCTCTTTTCCTCTTTTCTTTGTCTTTTCCTCTTTTCTTTCGTTTTCATAGTATGATTGAAAATTCTGGAAACCAACAAGTTCAAATATACTTTTTTTGGATTGTTTCGATGTACTACTGGATAGGCTTCATTTTCCAGATTCGGTGTATGCAAGACGTCAAATATTAGTCTGGAATCTTGGATTCTGGAAATTCTTCTGGTGAAACCCGGCTTTAAATTTATCAATGGTCTTCAAGTCATAAAATTCAGATATATTGAAAAAGTCTGAATCTGGAAAAATTTTCTAAAAACAAATTAAGCCGGCATACCAGTCCTGATTTTAAATAGTTTGCCTTTTATAGCGAGTATCAAGAAGAAGCCGAGAGAAAAGTAGAGATTTTTAAGCGCTAGGGTTGACCCGAAATCACAAAAATGAGAGCAATAGTAGCCATAATATCTAACGTAATCGAAATCAGATTTTTTAATGAACGGACCCAAATTTTCCCCCTGAATTCATGGAAAATAACAAAAGTTTTGTTTACATTAAATCATGACTTTTTACTAGACTTTGGGAAATTTACTAGATACTCTAAATTTTTTTACTAGATCTAGGAAAATCCCACTGACGGTGGTAACCCTGCATACAGATTGGGCCAGGGAAAAGCCTTGTTTTCCGCCCTTTTAGGGCACCAAACTATGACTTTACCCTAAAGAGGACGAATTTGCAATCAATTTCAAATTCTGAGAAGCTATTTGAATCAAAAATATCAATAACTACATTTTAGGCTTCCCAGTTGCGAAAGAAGTAATGCCACACAGTGGCAGTACTGGATTCAGCCAAGTTGATTCGCTTGATTTGTAGTGTAATTAGGCTACGTTTGGTAACCTGTAATTGCGTATCAGCTATTATGAGGGGGGAGGGGGGATTGAGTTATGGTTTAAGTGTGGATAGGGTAGATTCATAAATAAAGTACATTTTAATGGGAAAACTGCTTACTCTCCATGAGGCTTCAGATAAATGTTGAAAGAGATTGGGGGAGTAGGAATTAATTAAAATCTTTCTCTATACAGCTAAAATGTTACATTTCCATATCTATCAGCAGAGAGGTGGAAAAGGCAAGGTAGGTCATCATCAGCCCCGCTAGGAAATTTCTTTATGGTGGCAAGTAGCCTACTGCTAGGGACCTAATTTTCAGTAATTTTCATTGGTAATATTTTTCTTTTTTTTATTTATACGAGTAGTTCAATGTATTTAAACAAATGTATGTAATGTATATATCGATAAGAAAATCAAATTATAGAGGCTGCGATGGCTTCAGTTTTGTAGAAGATTAATTAAAAAACTTTTTGCACAAAATGAGTTTTTCAAAAAAACTTATTTTCAACTTTTCAACTATTTTTATTCCATCGAAAAATTTTTCCATCCAATTTTTGTTGGATGTTTTCGGGGAAATGGTGGGCGTGGAAGGGGTTTTAGTTTTCCTCCTATCACTTTTGACTATTAAAAAGGGCACTAGCCCTTCTAAGTTTTCGGAGTTTCTACTACAACGCTCTATAAAAGCCTTATATGCCCCCAGGGCACAATTTATAACACTTGCCCTGAGGGGTGTGGGGGGAGTTTATCATCCTCAAAGATATAACATCCAGAACTTTCAACTACGTGGAAAAAATGGCTATCTCGCAATTTTAATTGGATGTGTTTGGGGAAATGGTGGGTGTGAGAGGGGGGTTAGTTTCCCTCCAATTAGTTTTGACTAGCCTAATTAAAGGGCACTAGCCCTTTCAATTTCCAATTGAATGAGCCTTTTTTGAAGTAACTACGACAACATTTTCTACAATAAAAACCTTATATACCCCCAGGGCATAACTTACAACCTTAGCCCTGAAGGCTCTGGGGGAGTGTCATCCTCAAGGACCTAATTTACAGAACTTTCGTCTACGTTGAACAAAATGGCTATCTTAAAATTGTGATTGGGTGTGTTTGGGGAAATGGTGAGTGTAAGAGGGGGGTAGTTGCCCTCCAATCACTTTCGACTCTTAGAAAGGGTACCCGTCCTTTCAATTTCCAATAAAATGAGCCCTTTCTGAAGTTTCTACGACAAAGCTTTCAATAAAAACTTTATATGCCCCCAGGGCATAACTTATAACCCTTGCCCTTAGGGCTTTGAGGGGGTTATCATCTTCAAAGACCTAATTTCCAGAACTTTCAACTATTCTGAACAAAATGACAAAGATTTTGATTGGATGTGTTTGGATGAATGGTGGGCGAGGAAGGGGTTTTAGTTGCCTTCCAGTCACTTTCGACTATTAAAAAGGGCACTAGCCATTTCAGTTTCCAATCGAATGAGCCCTTTTTGAAGTTTCTACGACAACACTTTCTATGATAACCTTATATGCCCCCAGGGCATAACTTATAACCCTTGTCCTAAAGGCTATGGGGGTTAAAGACCTAATTTTTAGAACTTTCAACTGCGTTGAACAAAATCGCAAAATTTTGATTGGATGTATTTGGGAAAATGTAAGTGCGAGAGGGGGTTTAGTTGCCCTCCAATCACTTTTGAATATTAAAAAGGGCACTAGCCCGTTGAATTTCCAATCAAATTGAGCCCTTTTTGAAGTTTCTACGACAAAGCTTTCTATAAAAAACCTTATTCGCCCCCAGGGCATAGCTTACAACCCTTGCCCTGATTGCTGTGGGGGGATAGTCCTCCTCAAAAACATAACTTCTATCTGGACATCATCTACGCTGAACAAAATGGCTATCTCAAAATTTTGATTGGATTTGCCTGGGGAAATATTGGTAGTGGAAGGGATTTTAGTTGCCTTCCAATCACTTTCGACTATTAAAAAGGGCACTAGCCATTCCAATTTCCAAT
>JAQQPU010011889.1:0-15956 GCA_029168905.1 Artemia sp. Kazakhstan ARC1039
TGAAAATAAGCCTGTGACTAATTCAAGAGATACCCAAGAAGTGCCCCTAGAAAAGGGTAGACAAGTGCTTAAAATTATGCATACATATAAACATGCCACTTCTATATTTGATGACTTCTTTCACTATGAAAAGCAACAGAAAGAAGAGGATATTAGAAAACAGACTGTTTCCCAAAAAGCTGATCAAAAGGTGAAGTTACACTTTTATTATTATGTAAGTGTTGAAACCTTTCTTTTACTAATGTTCCGAAAAAGTTCCCAACAATTTTGGCCGTACTGACATCTAAGCATCTTTGAAACACAGATGCTGTTGTTGTTCTTGTGAAGTGTTCCTATGCCTAAAAGGCTGCAAACTTTTCTTAAATTATAATTTCACTGACGTGTGAGCCCCCCCCCCCCCAAGTTGGCTAAGAGGACCAACCAACTGGGGGAAATATAATAAAAATCGGCATAGAAAGCATACTTTTTTGGGTTTCTGACTGGCTTCAGAAAACTTCCCTGAGGCTTCCGGAGATCAGATCGTCTTTTTTGATCTTCTGAGGGAAAATATGGTGACGATTTAGTTTTAAAAAAATCACTTTTTCTTGATGATGATCCCATCACCCTAGGAAAAATTATCCTATACGCGCCCCCACCCTCCCCTTAGGATTGGACCAGTGGGTACCTTTGAGGTTTAAGATTGTGTTTTGTATTTTTAGATCTTATTTTTTATGTCTCTTTATGTAATCATTGCACTATAAAAGTTTTAGGTTTGATAAGTTCTAATACAGAAAAATAGTATGAGAGTTAGATGACATTTAGCAGGAAATTTCGTCGTAACAGTCCCTAAAATCTCATTTAATACATTAATGAACTCATTAGTACGATAATTGAATTGACAAATGCTGTTTAAGTTCATCTTCTAAATTTTAAAGATTATTTTTTTGTAAATATTAAAATAAGATCTCGTTCACAATGACAATGGCCAAGTAAAAAGAAGCCTTTGTGTATACGATACCTGTCACAGATATCTTATATAAAAAACCGCAAAACCGTAGAAATTGAAAGTATATCTCGATGTTTGCTTCTTTGCTAGTGGTATGAGTCCTCTACTCTTTTTTTTAGGAAAAGCTGTACAGCAATATTTTGCTATGATGGGTGTTTCTTGCACAGCTCTTATCTTGCCGTGTAAAGGAATAGAATAAAAAATAAGTTGTGCTTTCATATACTCAAGGCGTCTATTTTTTTTTTTCTTATTTGAAATTGTGGGTCATTTACTCCTTTTGATGTCAATTCTTTGACGGCAAGAAGCTGAAGATCAGTAAAAGAAAGGCCAAAGATCGGGAACCAGAGAACTGAGAACGAAAAACTGAGGAAGTTACACCCAAAGATTGACAATTGTTTCATTATGTTTCTTATCATTTAAAAAAAATGATCCTAAACTAATATGACTTATCATCAGGAAATTGTCTTGGACTGTAGGTTGCTATGGTCCAAGACTCACTTCCCAGACCCAAGCAAAACCAAGTTTTTAAATTATCAAAAACACAGGGCTTGCATCTTGACATATACGTATCATTTTATTGAGCTCAGCCCCAAGTTTCCTTTTCCCAAGTCGAACAGATTTTTTTCTGATCTTATTTCATTTCCTACTTTAAAATGTTTAGTCCTTTCCATCCTTTTGGTCTAAGCTAAAGTTTGCTTATGCTTCTCCAAAGAGGTTTAGACAGAACTAAGAGTGGATGTTAACTAACTACAAGAATTAGCTGATAGCTAAGTTGGGTGCATTCATTTGTTTAGGGGAGGAATATGAATATTTCTCAAAGGGTTTATGCAGTTTTCATGGAAAACGCAATCAGACTCGAAATTATGCTCTACCTGGAACCGCATTACTGTGGCTTTCAATTTTACACAGATTGTCAGTTACTAAATAACAAGTTTTTTTGCCCTCTATCTTTTTTCCTGAACTTGTTCGAATAAGACTGTTCCTATGAATTTTTAATCAAAGTTTTTTTTTTCTACAGAAAGCATACACAATGCTTAATATTCTGGTTTAGGAGCGCAATTTTGCTCCTGCCATCACTTTTGGATGTGAACACAAGGTCTGGCCTCTATCTGTATTAATTCTGAAGGCCTGTGACATTTAAAGATATTTTCATTTCTCCTTATTGTGCTTTTTTTTATTCTTATTTTTTACTTGCCCATACTACCCAACCCCCTCTGCCCAAAACCAGTTTCTTTATATTTGATGTAGCTTTATTAGCTCAGTTTTTGATTAGCAGATTTAAAGAGAAGTAAAACTTTCCTAGGCTTAGACTTCGATTTTAAGCATCCTAGATGAAAGTGCTAGCAAAATTAATGAATTTTTAGAGGTTTTGCGGGTTCAGGGCGCAAGAATATGCTTAGAAATTAATGTTAAGAAGACTTAAGTTGTTAAGACTAGGGATATTTGAAGGTGAAGAGGTGATTTTGGGTAAGGGGAAGATCAATCAAGTTGACAGCTTTACTTACCTAGAAAGTATTATCAGTAAAGACGCTGGGAGCTGTGAAAGATGCTAAAAGTAGATTAGCCAAGGCCCAGGGTGTTTTTTTCACAGTTGAAAAAAGTTTGTGAGATAAGTCTGTAAACCAAGATTAGGTAGGATATTGGAAGCTATAGTGATGACAGTGTGTCAGATATGTTTCTGAAGCGTGGGCGCTCCGAAAAGCGGAGAAAGATTTACTTGATGTTCTCCAAAGAAATTGCCTACGGATTGCTTTGGGTACCCGACTGACTATATCTCAAACATTGAGGTGTTTGAAAGATGTGGTTCGATCCCGCTTTCTAGGGCTTTAATGAGAAAAAGGATGAGATGACTATGAAATGTTCTGTGAATGAAGGATGACAGATTGTCCCATTTCCCTTAAAGGAAGGATTTAAGGGAAATAGGAACTTCTTGGTAGTTTATTAAGAAGGAGTCTTTGAATAGATTGGAATGGAGGAGGAGCGTGCGTGGCTGTGTTGCTGCAGGCGAATGGGTACTGCAGTGAGTTATTAGTAGTTGTAGTAGTGAATTTAAAGAGCTTTCTTGGGCGCAACGCCCTCTAAAAAACGTCAAAAATAAGCCTCGGATCTAAATCTCTCAATCTAACGACAGCTCATGTGAGCTTCCGGACAAGATTTTTGAACGCGAGTAAACCATTTAAGATTAAACTTGATATAGTCTATGTCTTGGAAGCAAGATGGAAAGGCTGCGGCGAGAAGAAAATCAGCATTGACCACACAATGTTTAAAGTTCTGTACACCGGAAAAACTGAGAGTCACTTTGCCAGACTTACATCAATATTGGGTTCAAATGTTTCGTCTGTACTGAGTTCCTACACGGAATGCCTAAAGCTAACCACGGAGCAGAAGAAACGCCTTTGAAAATAAGTGTCCTCGCTGGATCGTAAAGATCAGCTTGAGAGACCGTGTCAGCAACGACGAGATCCGTACTCGAATATACCAACCAGACATCGCCTCCGTTTGTGAGGCAACGAAGATCATCCTTGGACACATCCTCATACACTCATATACTTCCTAAAATGCTCCTCCACTGGCTACCGGAAGATACTCGTCACCGAGGAAGAACAAACAACACGCCCCTTTGAACGTACGAACATGACAGAAGAGCCCTCCAGACGAGTCTCATCCCAGAGTGGGAGGACATTTATGCAGCGGCCCACTTGAGAGAAAATTGGAGGCTACTCACTGACGCCCTGTGTGCCTTTGGACGAACTAAGGGCTAAGTTCATGGGGCGATGCCAAAACTTTATTGATCTTAATACAGATTCTGTTTCCACCTCATAATCCCAGTAGTTGTGGGGGCTAGTTTTCAGATAATCTTTCCTGAAAGGGCTGGGAGGCCATAATGGCAAAATGTAAATTTTTGAGACCACTATCTTCAATTTTCTCATGAGCGGAGGGGTCTTTAGACCGATCTAGTGTGAGTCTCCCGCTCCCATTATATACAGCCATGCTGACGTACATTTAGTATTAAAACTTAGTTCTATCCCAAAAATACCTGTCTTAAAACTAAGGCTTTTCAATACTATCGATCCTTCAACTGAACTTTTTTAACTCTAATTTTAAAGTTCCCTATTACATGCAATCACCTACATATATTTCCAAAACTAACGAACTGTAAAATAATTTGCGATTCGGCCGAATAGTAGCCGAAACTCTAAAAAAAGGGATTTGGTAACAATTTATACATCGAAAGAATTTGCTTTTTATGCTGATTCCAACTATAAAATTCATTAAGTTTAATTTTACCATGGAAGGCTACGAGGCTGAAATAATTTGCCCGATTTAAAAAAAGGGGAAATAACACTCCATAAAGTCAAGAAATCCTATTGAAAATTACACCATCAGGTTCAGCACATCAAAGAACCCCACTTTGGCGGTTTGAAGTTGCTTCAAAACGGTTGAATTATTATTATTATTATTTTTTACCAGAAGAAAGTTCACGGATGCTTGTTTTTTTCTTTTTTTTTTCTTTTTTTTCCATAGTTGGTCGTAACGGACCAATGTTCCTAGAAGATCGAGAGAGAGAGAGAGAGAGAGAGAGAGAGAGAGAGAGAGAGAGAGAGCTCATTTGAACGGAAATTAAAGTTCTGGTGCTCTTTTTAAGTGACCGAAAAAACTGGAGGGTAACTAGCCCCCCTACCATTCGATCAAAATATTGAGATAGCCATTTGGTTCATTATAGTTTAAAGGTCCAATAACTATGCTCTCAGGAATGACAAGAGGACCCACAGCCCCTGGGATAAGGGCTGTAAAATTTGCAATATACCTATTGTTAGATATAGCATTTGTTGGGAAATATACGGACATTTTTTGAATGGGAGTTTCGGCGGTAGTGAGGGGAGAATTTTGTGCGGAGCGGAAAATTTCCGGGGCGGATTTTACTTGGAAAATATTACGGGGGATCTTCTGGCATGATTTCAGAAACGATCAAAAATTAAATTAAAAGAAAATTTTTTTCAACTGAAAGTAGGGAGCAACATTAAAACTTAAAATGAACAGAAATTATTCCGTATATTGGGGGGGGGTTGCCCATTCCTCATCCCTTGCTGTTTGCACTCAGTTTGACTTTTTATCTCAATTCTTTACGAATGTACGGACTAATTTGTGTGCTTTTATGTTTAATTTCCGTGAGACACCTGTCAATTGTATTTAATATCAAAACGACTGGCAACTAGTGTTGGGCAATAATAGACATCGATGTATCGGAACAAATATCTACATTGAATATCAAAAAGTAAATATCGATATAGAAAACGATATATGGATATTTTCAATTATTTTCAGCTTTTTCTGCTGTCTACCGGTGAACGTCCAGTAGAAGAGATCCAATATAGAAAATTGTTTCATAAATGGCTGGGAAGAATAATATCTTCAATCTATTGACTCATACATGCTGATACACAATATACATAGCTGTAGCCATCGGCATAGCCTGTTCTCAAACCCAAACTACGTTTAGTGAGGGTGGACTCTTCTCTCAAATGTTGCTGAGGACCTCCGAAAGGCTTGGCTAGGTAAAATGCCTTCTAGGCTTGTAGGGCTTTTTCAGATCACACTCCTCACGATTGCCGCATATATTGATCCACGTTTCAAGAAATTGTATGTTCCCCATATGGATTCGGCCTTGCTGGAATATGTATGATGCAAGTGCCGTGACAATTCCTGTGATTCAGCCACTACAGAATCGTGTCTTTTTGTGATGATCACATGGCGAAGTTTCATTAGTCAATGCAAGGCAGGCTTAAGCATGCAGTTTACTTCTTCTTCTGCATGTTTACCCCGAGCGATCTTTGAAACAGTGAATTTTGCCTAGGCAAGGAATTGCGGTTATTGGGAAAAACTCGTACTTACTTTTCAAGGAATTGTAGTCCAATATGCCTTTTGCGAGGTTGAAAATGTAAAATTTGTTTGTATTTGATTAAGCACTCCGTATAAGGGGATTCATTGATATCTAGGTCCTCCTCTGTCCTTTTTACTGGAATACACGCTCCTAAAAATGTATTTTGCCAGCTTGATGTTGACTACACAGCTTGGAATCAATCAAACTAAGGGAAGTGGCTTATAAATCAGTTAAAAGAATCATGGTCAACTGTAAGATAGACCCTGAATTTAAATGCAACAAAAGACTGGTAAAAGTAATGCATTTTGAAGAGAAAATAAACATTTGTCACTATGATTTATGATATTTCAGGTAGTATTACTCTTTACACTTGGCTTCGACTTTTTTTATTCCAGTGTATCAAAAAAGGATCCTCCAGTGAAGCAGAATTGTGACATAAAGGAAAAAAAAAGGTCCACTTGGTCGAACCGTGGTTAAGTCTTTTTTTTCTTACTTGTTATTCACAGATCTCAATGCCATCATATTTTGACGGGGGAGGGCGGCACCATTTTGATAATTTCGCAAATTACAAAGAAACTATCTCCCGAACAGAATGTGATTGGTTAGTTTTCTTTTGAGACTAAGCACCTGTAATCTTTTTATATTTGTCGGACGCAGAAATTTAATGCATAAAATTCTAGTTATCATGGTTGCAGTGATAGTTGCAACTTAGTATTTTTTAACAGGAAGCAATGTTCAAATTTATTTCTAGTAGAGTTTGGTAGTTGAATCTAAACAAAAGTATGTTTTTTAAGGCTATAGAAGAATTGTAGGCTTTTGTTTAATTTTTTTTTTTGACATGTTTCTGAGCACCAGAAAACGATTTATAGGGAAACCATTAACATATTAACGATTCTATGCATTTAATTGTTGCTGGGTAACAAGGCCTATACTTATCATTACAAGAGATTTTCAATGTTTAATGGCAAAGAAATGATGAATGACGCACGAAAAGATCTGGTTGTTCAAGTTTAAATCTAGTAATTGTATTGCGCTTTGTTAACCATTCTCTCATAGCAATACGTTTGGAAGCATTTTGGCGTGAAATAATTTGACTTTCCAAGAAATCCAGCGTGTTCTGGCCACAGACTATGTTTAGGTAAATCATCTGAAACAGGGTAGTGAAATTGTAAGATTTGTAATTTCTTGAAAATAATTTGTGTTCATTTTCAGGATCGAGGAAATAGAGACCGTGATGGGCAGCGTTTCCGCGACTATCAGCGTCAAGAAGACCAAGATGGACGAGACAGATGTTCACGCGAGCGTGGGGAAAGACGTGAACGAGACTATGCTCGTAATCCACAACAGGCTCGCCGAGGTGGCAGGAATCAGTGAATGTTATTTGAATCGCATCCTGGAATGTCTTATTCCTGTAGGATTCGCGACTTTATTTGAATTATTTACTATTAAACAGTTAGTGAGTAGCTACTATAATGGAGCTCTGTGGAAAAAAGACGTGTTTTTTTTTTTCTTTTTGTGGCAGTGAAAAACCGTCTGAAGATACTTAGTGGTGTTGAACTTCTTTCCTTTTACCCTATTAACTAATCATTTATTATCATGGAAATATTGTAGACAATTAAATGTACAATTATGAATGTATGTTATAAACACTGCACTAAACTAATGGAGAATATTGATGAAACTGGTGACAAATTGGGTCTGTTTGAAAAAATAGTGATTGTACGTGGTGGTATGAAATCATAAGGATTACTTTATTTAAATTTTGGTGTAACATTGAATTCCGGACATCCTGTGATGAAACCTGGTCAAAAGAAAATGTATTTGTTGTTTTGTCATTCTGTTAAGAAGTGCAGGAATTTCCACGTCTTATAGCGCCAATCCTCTATTATGTTGAGTTTTGAAATACAGCTTTATTCTGGATGTGGCTAAATATTTTGTTCGTGTTTCGTTTTGATACAATCCAATAGAATTTACATTAATTCGCATATTTTTTTGATATGATAAAATATCATGTGAGTTGTTTCTCTCTTAAAAAAAAGTGTGCAACGTGACCAAACTCTCTTTCTACACATTGGAAATCAAAATACATTCAAAGATTATTCATTGCACGAGTAATTCATTTGTAAACGATTTCCTATTCATTTTATTTATTTATTTTTTTGTAGAAAGTTACGCAAGAAAGCTAAATCATATTCTAGTATATACGTAGTTAATGTTTTTTTAGTCAAAGATATCTGGCGTCAAGATGGCGTAATGCTGAACTGGTTTTTTCAGTATTTTGGCTGAATTAGTCGATTTTTAGTCATTTGCTTCTTTCATTTCAATAGTAAAGCTAGTAGAATATAATAATATCAATAATAGGATATTATACAGATGATGAAAACAAATTGGCAACTAGCAGCATGCTGGTTCCAAGATTTTTAATAGTTTTTTTTTTTTTTTTTTTTTTTTTTTTTTTTTTTTTTTTTTTTTTTTGTTCTTCTCTGTCGGATTGAATCTTCTTTTCTTTTAACAAAGCTTGATAAATAATTAATTGTTTCTTTTTTTTAAGTTTGGTACGGCCACCTTCAAAATACTCTCCATTAACTGTAATATGCTTGTGCTTAGGCCTACATCCTTTCTAATCCACAAGGCCCTGATAGAAGGATATTTACTTTTGTCATTTTCATATCAATAAGCAATTCCGCCTTTGTCTTCTTTAGGTGCCTAAAAAAACCTCTTCCAATACTTCTTTATCTTTTGAAAGAAATAAGGAAAAGACGCTTATGGTACCATGACGCTTATGGTGACAATGGAACGCAATGTAGTGTTTTGATGACACTAACAAATTTTGAGCGAAGTTTGACAAAGTGCGAGATGATAGTGCAAGATCCTGGACTTTATGTGTACGCTCCTTTTTCCCAGACGGCTTCTTGCAAATAACGTCAAAGCTCAAGGTAATACTTAGTATGTCCTCTTATTTATAAACCCACGGTAGACTGTGTCGGTATCACAAAGGATAAAGAAGAGCTTCGCCATGACATCTGTTGAGGTAACTATAAGTTGTCAGTGACTTCAGCCCTCATTTTCCCTTTGGTAATGTAATACTGCTGCTTTTTTGGATCCTGACTCCACCTTGTTTGATGCCCATAATACCACACCATTGCAAGTTGTTTCGTTTTAACTATGGATTAAAGCAAATCCATTTCTAGCAGCGTTGATTGTCCCAAAAGATTATCATGGGACGAACTTCTCCAAATTTTCTTCTACTGTTTAACTTGTAAGATGATCTCTGCACTTCAGCAATGACCTTTTAAAGTATTTATATCACTTGTTTATCCCCAATAAATACATCAACTGCCAGTACTGGGAAAATCAACAAAAATTTCCTTATCTTTAAAAAACACAGCAATACCTTACAAAAGGTAGACAATAACTACCCCAATTGATTTTTTTATTAGGCCTGGGAACATAAGTTTTACAGAATTATACAAGTCCAAGCTTCCTACTGCATACATCAATCCTAACTAAAGATCTGGAGACCAAAAAAACATGCTCATAAAATGATTGACAAGTTCAAGTTTTAATCAAGTTAGTGTCTCAATGTTTGAGCCCAAAGAGTATGGGTAACTTGCATGAGGAACATGTGATACCATTCTTACACACAGTCTCAAATGATATAACAAATTTACACTGAAATCATCAACCTGACAAATGGCTTGCAAAAGCTGATGACAGCACCTTTGGACCACGGGAAACCACCTTTTCGGATTTCTAACCTTAAATGATGACATTGATAAGACAAAATACCCTAGAATGAACCTACTTTTACCTTATCTTCGTACTCTTGACTGCATTATTCATCCGATAAATAAAAGTTCAAACAGGGATAAAATCCTTTTAATAGACATTCACAAAAATACCAGATGATAACATCACTGTCTATTAAAAGGATTTTATCCCTATTAGAACTTTTATTTATCGTCATGGAAAGGCAGTGTGGTCTCCGAAATTATTATTCATCCGAAATATAGGCTGCACTAGGTTGAAGCTAATGCTACAACTGCAACCTCTTATCTAGACTACAAGTGCGTATACTTTATAGCATTTATGTTTTTAATTTTAAAAAGCTCTAAATCTTAATCGTATCATAATCTAATGTTTATCTAAATATTTATATATCATAATCTAAATTTTCATCATGCTTGATATAAGTATCATAGATTTCTGTTGCCCTTCCTTTCATTGAGTTCAAATGAAACTCGGGTGGAATTTGAGCCAAACCAGAATTCAGCCAAATTCTACTGAATTGAATAGAAAAAAAAATTGTTGGCAGATTCAAACGAATAAAAATTTTAAGATAATAGTATAATATAAAATAACCCTACATTCTCTTTTAGCTTTAGAAAATATAATTGTGCCTTTATCATTTGGTTTTGATCTCTTCTTTCTATTGGTTGTCTTTTTCTATGCTTGACGTAAGAACGATTTTATGGACTGTAAATCAAGAAAAAGAAACATTCCCGATCTTCACGTCCTTAAGAAAAGGAATCAATTTGACAGATAAAATGTATTTTTACAAAAAATATAAAAAAGAGAAACAATAGCCTAAAAAACATCAAGCCTTAGTTTGCCCTCGTTCTCAACAAGGTAAAGCATATCTGCGACAGCTTGTTCGACAATCCCTTCCTCAGCTCGATTTGAAACCTGAAAACAGAAATACGATAAAAAACTGATGAAAAAATATAGCCCCTACTATGTACGTTTTGATGAGTGCATAGCAGATTCCGAAAGAGATGGTGAAACTTTTTTGAAAAATCATAAATTATTTCCACGTTCACCTGATTCGTTCAACGATTTTAGTTTACATTTTTTTTTATTTACCTTTTGTTGTCAAAATACCCAATTGACTTTTACATTAACAAGGGTATTTCCTAGAAATAATACATTAATATCAGAAATCAATCATGGCCTTTGACATTTTGAGGCATCATAGAAGATACGACCAACGGAAGATATTGAGTTTGTGGAAGTCAAATATTGAGTTTGTCACCGCATTATTTAGAGATTAAAAAGCCAGGCTGTAAACAGAATGGAGCAGGTACTCATTTAAAGGTGCCATCTTGCTAACAACTTTATTATGGTCACGAGTAATAACTTTGAGAATTTCTTATAAATAAACAGTACAGAAGTCACAGCAAATACACTCGGGACTGTTTTAAAGCACGGAAATAATGTCGGGACTGTTTTAGTATGGCTAGTACTTTGATCGCCTTAATTTGGTAATCAGACGAAAAGAAGATCGCCTATGCAGCGATATGGTTATTTATTGTTGTCATGTTAGTTTCATAACAAAAAGAACATCATTTCGATGTATAATACCAGTTCATATGCTTAAACTAAAAGCCGGCTCCGTTTCTGTTTCCTTTTTTTTACCGTTTTATGTTCGTTTTTTTTTTTGAGAAAATAGAAAAAAACGACGGAAAACAGGCAGCCGTTTTTTTCAGTTCCGTTTCTGTTTCTAGTCCATTTCTGTTTCTTAACATTTTTGTCGTTTCTGCTTTTCTTAAACCCGTGTTTCTTCATTTTCCGTGTTTTGATTGCGAATAGGGCTGTCTTATACGTGTTCTGAAGAAAGGTTTTCGATTGTGAAAATCAGTCAAACATTAAAGCAGTCATACCTTGAATTACAGGATTTAATGCTATAATCAAGGAACTGTTAAACAAGAGGAGTAGGCTAAACATATAGACAGAATACTCTTCAGTATGAGGCGATTAAATTTTCAAGGAAATGATTAATTTTGGCTTGCTGCCTTACAGCAGCCAGTCAGGAAA
This sequence comes from Artemia sp. Kazakhstan ARC1039, assembly GCA_029168905.1. Lineage (NCBI taxonomy): Eukaryota > Metazoa > Arthropoda > Branchiopoda > Anostraca > Artemiidae > Artemia > Artemia sp. Kazakhstan ARC1039. The sequence continues at coordinate 11,682 of JAQQPU010011889.1, forward strand.
TGTGAATAAATATTTTTTTTGCCCTGCACATATATACGAGCAGCTTTTTCCGATTGTCTAATTAGTCCATCTGTTCTCAGCAAAAAATTCTCGCTACATTAAAGAGTCCAGGGCCTACGCTTTACTATTATTAGTATTATACTTTTATTTCCTCAATACACCATATGGTTCTTGGGATAGGCACTATAGTAATCAGATATTTAACGGATATAAAAAAAAATATGTGTTTGTAATGAACAGAATAGATAAAAACAATTCTAGATAAATATTATTTTCATCTCTCCCTTTGAGAGAGCTCAGTGTGCAATAAAATTTGGTTGACGTCCTTGTTATGTATCAAGCCAAGGAGCTGTCTTAGTATGGGAAGTGATCGTCTCTTACTAGCTACCGCTGCAACCCAAATATATCAGATAAAACTTACATAATTTATAATGAGCTATATCGATTCTTTATGTACAATCTTGTACATGAAGATACAGTTTTTAGTAAAAAATTGATTCTATTTTAAAAATAATTTTTTTTAATTACAAAAGGTTTTTACCTTTTGGACAGGGATAAGGGACAACTGCAATTATCTGCTGTTACTTCAGAAAAGATGTGAAGCCAACGAAGGGGTATTTAATATCGCTTAAAAATCACCCCATGGCTAAGCTCAAAATTGCTAAGCAACCTAGACCAAGTGCTGTTCATAAGAAGCAACATTCTACAGCCTTGCCTCAGCTTAGCATGCTCAGCATGTCATTTCAGATCCCCCTAATTCAAGCTTAAGGCACTGCAAACAATAAAAGTGATGTAAAGTTGTTTTTTTTTTAAATCAACAAAGCAACAGCAGTTGAAGCTGAACAAGTCGTGTAGCAAAACGATTAGCATCGTCAAGCTTTCTATTTCAATATTTAAAAAAAAGGACTATAGTCTCTTAATTTCTAAACTAACAGGAGGTCTTACTGGTCTCTCTACTTGTAGTATTGCAAGACATCTAGTTACAGCAAAGAAAATGAAGGTCAAGTAGCTCAAGGATGAGCTCCAGAAAGCCTGGAAATAAATTTAACCCTAGACTGCTGCTCTTCAAAAACAAAGTGTGACTCTCTAGGTAATACAGATCATTACGCAATGAAAAGTATTGACGACAAGCTCACTTTGTTGCATAGAATCCTTGACATTAAGAGACTAAAGTTGCTCCCGCTAGCACCAACATTATTTCTGCAATCTGTAGCAGCCCACAGAAGTTCAGAATTCTACGGAAAGTCTAATTTATATTTGCTGATTCATGAGCAAATTCGGTAAAGTCTGTCAGAGACGGTGTCATTATAGAAGCTTATGCTTTACATACAACCTGCATAATGAGGTGACTAATGCTCTAAAGTTGTGTGAATACAGAAACCAGGCAGTGCTAGTGAGTGATCTGCCTGTAAATGTTTCGGGGTCCAGTGCAGAATCTGGTGACATCTTAGATGATTTACCTGAACTGATTGTAGGAGATGATGCCTTCAAATGGCTTATCGAACTGATAGACTATTTGAATTACCCTTACTCCATGCCTATCAGCCTTAGTTCTGCCCTAGGATGGATGGATGATTGAATTTCAAGCAACTAGGGAAATGAAATCACTTTTATACAATTCCGAAAAAGGATTATGCCAGCTTTGCCTCTCACTCAGACCATCGGTCTTGGCTTTTTTTCCAATTAGCCATGGCTCTCAACTTGTTCATTACAGTCCACAAACTATATTTTAATTTAAAAAATCAAAAATAAGCGAAAGCAGTCCTTATGAATGACTGTAAAGACACTTGAACTACGAAAATTGTGAAATTCTAAATTTTAATTTATGTCGAGTTTTTGTATATCTGGTCTTTTGTATTAACAAATATATAGCTAAATGTTTAGTTTATTCTTATAAATTCCAAGAAACTGAAAAATGGAAATGTTTGTTAAAAAGGCTATTTTTAAGAAATAAAAGGTCGTTTCTGTTTTCCAGTTTGGTCCAAAACAAAAACAGTTCCTGCCTTAAAACCATGAACCTGACAAGGTTATCTTTTTTCCTTATTATTATTCCTATATTCACGGCGCCAGGTACTCAAGGGGTATCTGATATGCCGCTATTCAATTACCTTTTTTTTGAAACTTCGAGGTTTTAAATGTCTGTTGAACCTTCTTTGAAGGAGTCAACAGAGGGCTTTGCAGGAATAACATCCCCAGGAAGACCGTTCCAGATACAAATGCAACGCCCAGTGAAATTGTTCCTCAAGTACTCGGTTCTTGGCGTGTCCTCCTTTAGATAATTGGACCGAGCTGTGTGCCTTTGCGTCTTCCTTGTCGGTTGAACAAAGGGGGGAATAATGCGAGAGAGCTCGTTTGAGGGAGTCGATTTCACGTACTTATAGAAAACAGCCATCGCTGCAACATCAACCCTTTCATTTAGAGGCTGGAGTGAGTCGTGTGCACATGCGCAGCCCGCCATGTTTGTCCTATTCTGGATCTTCTGGAGTGGTACTGACGGCAATTTCGGGGCACCAGAATATAGCGGGTATCCATATTCAGCTGTGGGTCTGATGCAGGACTTGTAAAGTGGGATAATCGAGGAGGCTGGAAGAAGATTTTTGGAGCGAAGAATAACTCCCAGCTTTCTTGCACAAAAGGTTCTCACCCGATCAAGTCGTTGTTCCAAGAAAGGTCAGTGGAGAAATGAATCGCCAGTAGATGAGGCTCGTCGACTCTCTTTACAGTTTTATTTTAGAAAATGAAACAGGGGTGTTCACGCGGCAGCTTTGATCGGGTAATAATTTGTTTCTTAACTTTGTTTCTTATTGCATTCTTAACTTGATTAGTTTACCTCTTTCTTTGGTGTCATCATTCATCGGGAAAACACGGTCTATCCATGTTAACCTTGAACATATTCAAGATAAATATATAAAAGAATGTAGCACAACGCGTGTTTAAAGAGTACTACGTGTTTTAAATAATGATTTCAAATCCAGAGGTAATTAACAGTAGTCTGTGCTTTCAGTTTTTGGAAACTTAAATAAGCTCAACAACATTAAGAGCCTTTAGGCACAGTGTGTTTGTTGTTTCCATTGGAACTACTTTTGAATAACTGAAAAAAGTATTATTTTTACACAGCAGACCTCGCTTGATTCTGTACTTGTCTTATTGAAAAGGTATGAAAAAAAAAAGAAAAAGAATCTAAATTCATGATTTCCTCAATTTATATCAACTAGGTCATGTACGTCTAGTTGTTCTGCACTTCTACTTGTTTTTTCCTGTATACTTACGGGCTTAAAATCGTATTCCTCTGGAGGATGCTTAAAATTCGGTCCAAAATTAACAGAGACTGTGACAGATTTGAACAACGAAATACAAGGATAGTAGGTTCCATCATTAATGTCGGTAAAAGCCTCTCCTTGACAAACTCCATTTTTGAAAAATAAAATTTTGCTTTTTGCCATTGGTTTAACTTGCTTTAGTGCTTCGGCAGTGCCATCTTTTTCTTCGTAATATAGGTAGCTTTTAAATTTGACTAGGGGCTGAAAAAGAAACTGACTGTTAGCCATCATTTTATCGATCTAGCTATGTTTAGTTTTCCATGCTGTGTTTAGCTTTTGAAATCAAGATAAAGTTCTTCACCATTTAAGTTATTTGAATTTGACTTTTCAACCTAGAAAACTCAAGTGAAAAAAGGATCAAGTGATAAGGGATATCGTCTGAATACACCTTAACGAAAATCCAGTGCATGATGAATATTATCATTTTATGCAAAAATTAACTCGCAAATGTTATGCATTTTCACGTCAAAAGTTTCAGAGAGTCTGATGGAACCCCTCTTAAAAACGAAACTGAAATACATTTTAGCTCTATTCTTGTAAGAAAAAGAGAGTTACGTCTCGAATTTAGTTAAAGGGTGTTTAACACCAAACTGTCTGGAGTATAGCTTTGGTTTAGAGGCTAAGGAGGATACACCACAGGGATTGAAACAACCTTTTCATCTCATTTCCCATAAAATCATTCTTATTCAACTTTTATTCTGACATTGTCACCAAACCATCTATAATTGGCATAGAATTTGTGAACATTTAAAACAAAAAAAAACAACACACAGTTCGGTTAGAAAATGGTTTTTTTTTCAGGCAAATTAAGAAAAATTAGAAGAAAAATTACTTAAGTAGTAGTTCCATTTTTATTAGCAAACTTTTTGTGTTAAATTCAATGAGAAGACAAATCCCTGAAAATAAAAAAAAAAAATCTCGAGAAAATTAATTTCAGATTAGAGAAAACAATATG
>JAQQPU010011890.1:11257-27030 GCA_029168905.1 Artemia sp. Kazakhstan ARC1039
CAGCAAGAATGCAAGGGTCAAAGGCCGGAGCAATGCCCTAGCGAAGAGTGCAAAAGGACCATTTTGATATGGAGCCCTTCAATATATAATGGTCACCAAAAAGGAGAATATTTAATTTTGTCTTTTACTATCTAAATAAGTTTTCGATTTAAAACCTTGTTTTTTGGAGTAAATAAAAGTCAAAAAAGGCCCACTTAAAAAACAAAAAACAAAACTTGCATCTTTAAGGGCAAATATTTATATCAATTGCGTGTGGAGTCTCAAAAATTCTCGTTTTTAGTCTAATAAGATTCATTATTCTTTTCTTCCAGCCCCAATTTACCTGAGAGTGAAGCTACCTTTGCCATTATAAAATCTGGAATACAAGATGCAAAAGAATAATTTTGAGAACTTTATTTCCCTTTTAACTTTTTAGGAGTCATTTACTTTTCAGTTCTTTTTATACATTAAGTTATATTAAAAGAAAGTGTTTTATGTTATCACTAATGTGTAATGACTAAGGGAATTTTTACTTTTACCCGTAAGTCCCATAGCGGTACAGTGGGTTTGGTCTCAGCTTTGTAATACGGGACTAAGCGCTGAAACTCAGCTGCAGCAACACGAATTTGTTTCCAATGATGAGTATGTGGAAGCGTCCCCGTGCTAATCCGAAGAAAAAAAAGAAGACCTTTAAATGGCTTACTTCGTTTGGAAGACCTTTAAATGGCTTACTTCGTTTGGAAGTGACAAAACGGTTGCGGTAGCTGAAAAGACGGCAATATTTCATAAATTTTATAATTTCATCTAATTTACTCATATTTGGTGCTGATACTCCCATGTTAGCTACAAGAATCTGTTGAAGGGTCAGAGGCAACTTTGTGTCGTCAATGAGACATTTCCTAATGCCTATGTCACTCTGCTTCTAAAATGGTGCGTCGTCCCTGCCTTTCTGCTTAAGAATTGACGAAGCGAGGGGGGATAGAGATCCTTTGATCCAATCAGTGCCTCTGGGATTGGTTTGCACCAAATCAGGACTTAGCTCGTTTTTGCACTGAATCAGGACTTACCTTGTTTTTTAAGTGGAAGCACTGATTTATTTTGATATCCGTAGATTTCTCGCCGATTCTCCGGACAACTCTATTAGAAAAACTATGGTATATTCAAGCAATAAAGCTCAACTTGTTTTTAATCTGTTAACCTTTTCTTTGTGTAAGCTTAGCTGGGCTTAGTTGTAAAACTAAGCCCAGCTTAGTTTAGTTGTAAAATCGACTTAGGAAGCCGATTTGTTGAACTATTGCTTTAAATTTAAACCTTGGCTTGACAAAAATAATTAACAAAGAATATGCTTTTTGGCAACAATACCTTCAGTGTCATCTACTTTCTGTCCCAGTCGATATCCTGTTCCTCCAAAATATGAGCCCTGAGGTCTTCTCGCGGTAGAAGGGTCTACAACTTCTGCACCATGCCTTGAAATTAAAAATGTATTTTTTTTTCTTTAACACCTCAAGAGAAGATAAACATAAATTTGAAAGCAAAATTGTAGACTTTTGATTAAAAAAGAGATGTCAAAAATTGTTTTAAAATCCTTTTTTATAAAATTGATTTCCTCTTCGCATAGCGTTTTAAAGACCGCAAGCGACCGAATTGCCAGCAACAGTTTTGTTGCTTGAAATTTTAAGCTTGGTATTTTTTGAGCGAAGAAGGGACTACCCTGAATGGAAAACTCATTTGTCAAAAAAGAAAATCTTTTGTCAAAAGAAAATCCAAGGTACAATTTTTTTGCATTTTTATTTCCTTTGAAATTTTTGAAACGTTATGATTCGTTAAGAACAATTAATTTCCTTTTTAGGACAGTGGGTGGACTGAGGTACATTAATAGAGGGTGACACGACCTACTTCGAAAAGAAACGCTTTTAGAAAACACCCAGCCTAGAAGCGGTAATGAACCAAATAGGATGGACTCCTTTGTGGGTTTCTTTCTTTTTCTGTGAAACTCTGGAATCGAGGGACCCAAGTTATCGACCTTAGCGCGCGAAAAGAGCATAAGGAGCCGCAGAAAAAAAGAACCATGAGACTTACTTTTTGCTCTAGAAAAAAAAACAGCTAGAGTAACAGTACCAAAAATTGTTCTGGTTTGTCAACTTTTCATGTTCACTTTGCTAATAATTGGTTGTTTTCTTTCAATTTTCAATGTTCTGTTCATTTAAAAAAAAAAAAAAACAAAAAAAAAACTAAGTCACCAAATTCATGAAACTCCTTTCCCTCTTGAATCCGTAACTAAATGACTTCCATGCAGGACCAGAACAGGACTGCCATACCTTTTGAGAAACTAAAAGATGTCAAAATTGACCAAAAGGACCCAGGTTTTGCTAATCATTTAAACTTTAAAAGAATTTAAGGAAAACCTTACTAAATTCTAATTGGAAATTTTAGCAAATGATAGATGGAAGCTTTGAAAAGTGAAAATGTGACATTCTTGTCATTGCATGTTTATATGGTATCTCCTTGGATGTGATCATGCTTCTCTTAGAAAACTTACAGTATAGCAATGTGTATTGATATATGGCATTGTTAAAGCTACCCTTCCCCTGAATTGAAAAGCATTCCCAGCAAACGGAAGATAGGTATAAGTTTTACTTTCAAAAGATAGTAAAATTGGAGTTTTAATTATCCTCAGGGCCTTTTAGCCAGTCAGTAAAGAAGTTGCACAAAAGGCAGAAATACTGCCACTGGTCCTTTAGAGTTATCAAAAAATGAAGTTGTACTGTCTGTAATCAGATGCCAGTCAATAATATACCATACATAGTACTCTATAAAGCAATAAAAACAATATCTAAAATTGCTCTAGTTTGTCAGCTTTGCTAATGCTTGCTTATGTTTTTTAATTGTCATTGTTTTATTTAAAAAAACCTAATTCATGAAATTCTTTTCCCTCCTGAATCAGTAACTGGATAACTTCTATGAAGGACCAGCACAGGACTGCCATACCCCAAGCCATACCTTTTGAAAAACTTTACCAATTTATTGGTTAATTCAGAATATACTAACATAACAAGATCACTAAGAAACAAAAATATCCATTTGATTCAGAATTCAATACTGAATCCAAATATTACAACCATTACTTGCAGAAACTCCTCCCAGAAATTAAAAAAAAAAAATTGTCATTGACAGGATTCTGTACATCTTCTAGGTACTATAGATCAAACATTAGTAAAAAATATTTTTTATTTATTTTTTAACTCTAGATTCTATCAATAAAGCTTTAGTATATTTTATCAGGAGTAGCTAATCTGCAGCTTCACCAATGAAGAGATTCAGGGACAGCCCCTGGAGTTGTGGCCTGAATCAGTAAGGAACATGGTATTTTTCTATCTTCAAAAAGACAGCAGAATTTTGTTCAATAAGAATGAATATTGTAGTCTTGGTTGAATTAGCAGTAATTCAGTTTGAATTAGCCTACCATCATATTAAACTAGCCTAGGCTATACTCCTGTCTTTTCAAAGGTGGAAAAAATACCGCGTTCCTGACAAGCCTAGAACCCAAACCCGAGTGAGCTGAAAGCTAAATTGAAACTAAGTTTTTCAAATTCCAGCCTAAAAATTTTCCTATTCATGTACAATTGAAATAGCTAACTAAGAGATAAACTTATCTTTAGGATTAGAATTCAATTTGGAATCAATATAGGCCTAACATTAATTACTGTCAGAAGTATTTAACAAAGCTTTAGTTTTGAAAATATCCAAAAAGTCAAAATTTAGATTTTTTTTTCTTCTGTAAATACGAGACTTTTCTTGCTACATGATTGCTGCCCAGCCCCAAAGTTATTGGCCATGTTTTGATTCTTATGATTCGAAAACTTCGAAAAAACCGTATATTTCTAAGCATGTTTTTTCTATGATGCCGCCCCTCTGGAAAGCTGGACCCGAGCAAATCAGAATCACTGATATTGATTCTATAAACCTATGCATTCAGAAAATTTGTACCTGACACAACATGTACTTTTGAAAATAAGCAAGATAGCTTCACTTGGCGCCCGGACTACTACTAGTCTCTTAAAGTGGCTGATAATCTTTTTAAATCAAAAAGCATATAATTTAACTGGTATAGCCCAAACGATGTACTGAAAGCAGTTTTTGCTCTATCTACAAGATTCATTACTACCTGTCAATATCCCAGTCTTAAATCTAATATCGAAATGAATTCGGCAGAGCCCATCCACTCCAATAATTTATCAAATTCTGGAAATTACAGACACGCCTGCCAAGAAAATAGGATTGAGGTGCCTGTGATACACAAAAAATCGAATGAATATGTCTTACTTCGGAACCAAGATGACCGGCGCCACATTATCCCAGCTGCATGACATTCACGCTTAACATTACGTCAAGTTCTTCCTACATTGCCTGGTGCATTGCTTCAAGAAATCAACAGAGATTAAGTTTTGACGTCTTGTCTTCCTTGGTAGGTATTTGATGCGATGCTGTATCTTTCTTACCAGTATTGTCGGTTAATGCGTCGATAAACTCCGTAAATAGCCAACTCGGAATTCTGATGCTCACTAAATCGGTCCTTTCAAAAATTCCACTGGTAGCTAATACAAGTGATTAGGCCGACTCCAAGTTTTCACAGTTTTCGTCCTCGTTATCTACCGAGGTAGAAATTAGGAGTTTAGGGGTTCGAATAGCTTGAGTCTCTAAATCCTGACTCCCTGAATGAATCTCCTGAACAGATTGACTTGATATGCCTCTGATTTTTACCTGTCTGACCAACTCGATCATATAGTTCATATCATTCAACTTTTCTGACTTCCTAAGATCCCCTCCACCTCAACACAACTTATTATTGCCTTCCGCTAAGAGAACGAGGACCATCTGCCCTTCTTTAAGTTTGCACACGCAAAGAGACTAGTCATAAAAACTCTTTGTTTTCTTCGCAAATTCCATATGAGCCAGAATAGCAAGTACACGAATTTTTTTTTCAATCTCTTCCTATTAATTATCAGATGAGCTACTGCCGTTCCGCTCTCTGACTTATCATCCTGCCAAGACTCTTTCACTATATCCAGCATCCCGTTAGGGTTCACTGTGTAAAGCCACTCAAACGGCTAAAACTTGTAGCTGGGTATGCGTTTCCCTATAAGGTTGAGAAACACAGAGAAGATTCAGAGCAAAGTTGATCAAAAAGCGTCCAGAAAGCTCCTTTCTGGAATCCTCTTCTATCGTGACAACGCTTTAATGTTTTCTCCACGCGTCAAAAAAGAAGTTTGGAGATTTTATCTGAAATTCTACCATATACACTTTGTAGCCTAGAACTAGCCCCATCTGACTATTTCTTATTGCCAAAACTCAAAGAACAGTTGAAAGGCGTCCATTTTAATAGCAATGATGAAGCAAAACACAAAATAAAAACATCCAGATTTCTTAAAAAATGGGCAATCAGATTTCTTAAAAAATGGTTTAAAAGGATAGAAGCACAAAGAAAAAGGATAGAAAAAGCATAGAGAAGTATACAAGGGGCTTGTGTTGCCTCCATCCACTGACTTTGCGCACTGCAGTCGCCAGTAGAGCTTTCTACATTTTTTTTTTCAAATGAAATTTCGATTATAGCATTACTTGTGTTTCTAAGATTATTTTGTCAAAAACTTACTTTTTCCCGATAGCATAGTTTGGCTATTTTTTCGTGAATGAAAACACATAGACAAACAGAAACACGCGAATCTATTTGGCATCCCATAGTGAAATCAGTAGCCTATTAGATAATATTAAGAAAAGGGAAAAGAAAACAAATAACAACAACAACATTACTAGAAAACAACAAAAGTATCTTACTCTTTAGCTGACTTAAAAAGGTCTTGAACAATTTCTCCGGGCTTCTTTTTGTCTTTCCTTGGAGGTCCAAGGACTTGTTGGCCACTCCTCTCCCCACCTCCAACAAAAAATGCTTGATTTTCTTCATCTGACGAGCTTCCGCTATGACGAAGTGTGGCTATCCTAAAGAAAAAAGAAACTTAAATAATAATAATAACAATAATATAACTTGCATTGGAAAACCCGAGCGTCATATACAAAAGTTGTGATGAAATACATATAGCTAAAAACGCATTAAAATCGGAACCAAAGACTGCGTACTTCTATTTGCAACGTTTGGGCCTCACTTCCATCGCCTTCAAAATAAAATTTCCCACCATAACTGGAAATATTTCTGAAGGCAGGGTGATCCAAACGTTTTTCATTCAACTTTTCAAATATGAAGCCAAGAAGCCTGTCATTCATTTGGCTAGTTGACCCGTCAGTGAGTGTTCGAACTTTAAACTGTAGTTAACCGTAGTGAAACCACAGTTGATTCCAGGTGCTTTATCCTTTAGTATATATTATAAGACTCAGTTAATCTGAGAGCTTCCATGGAGCTCAAATACTACTATAGTGGACTTATTGCAGCCCCTGCTGCAGTGTAAAGTAAGCTCATAGTCATATGTGAAGGACGCTGAGAATTTTGTGAAAGTCGATGAATGTCAGCCTTAATACTAAATGCCCATATACTCACAGCAAAGTTCTCACCTACTTTCACACTCCATGGAAAAGGTAAATTATCGAAACACATCTGTCTTTTGACTTTAATGGATTTCAAATGAAAATTTCAAGACAAATGCGTCCCTTGGTGACCCTTTCTGCTGGGCACAAAAGCTGTAGTTCAAAAATTGTTGCAAGTCACTGTCAGCCCACAAAATGAATTTATGAAATAAATTTAACTGAAAGAATTAATTCTATATCCGTTTCAAAAGCCCATAAAAATAACCGTTGAATACCACGAGTAAGGCAACAAATATGTTGGGTCATTAAGACTTTTTGCAGGGAAATAGACCAAAGTGCCATGTCAGTGCTTCTCGATTAAAAGATTTGACTTTTCTTTTAAAAGACAGGGCTGTTTGGATATACACCATTTCCCTTTTGAACCTTAAAAAGCCACCAAGAACTTGCGCTGTCCAGTAAAGGTCAAAAAGTGCTCAGCTAACATTGCTTAAACAAGTGACAATAAAGAAACAGCCTATATTTGTTTAAAGAAAAACAGTAAGATCAATCACTACCCCGTACATCCTTTTTTTTCTTTTTTTTTTTAAATCCTTTTGGTTGCAAGGTAACGGTTAGATTAGTTAGGGCAAACACCAGCTTAAATGAAACAGAAAACATAAGTATTACCACGAAATCATCACCTGAAAAATCAACAAAAGTTGATCTACTACTACTACTAACAACTCCCTGTAGCATCAAGCCGCCTGACGCCAACACAGCCATCCTCCTGCTCCATCTTTTGGGAAACACTCCATTTCTTTGGGAAAGATCTAGCAAAATCTCCTCCGTTTTGCAGAGCGCCCACGCTTCAGAACCATACTTGACTAATGCCATCACTATAGCTTCCATTATTCTAATCTTGGTTCGCTGACTTATCATCCTATTCTTCCAAACTTTTTTCAAGTATGAAAAAACACCCTGGGCCTTGGCTATTCTACTTTAGATTCTTCACTCCACTCACCATCTTCCCTAATAATACTACCTACGTAACTGGAGCTGTCCACTTGATCCATCTTCTTGTTACCCAGCACCACTTCTTTAAATTCAGCTATTCCTAGTATTAATGACTTAGTCTTCTTAACATTAATTTTTAAACCTTTTCTTGCACCCTGAACTCGCAAAACCTTTAAAAATTCGTTCATTTCGGTTAAATCGTATCTCCCCATGTTTATAGATAAAACCAAAATTATGTATGTTTTAAGACCCACAAATAATACTGACATCTACTGAATCTAAAGAAAAGAAGAAGAAAAGCAACAAACCAATAAAAACATATTACGACAATACAGGCATTGCAAATTGTAAGGGAAGACAACATGTGAGTGCTCTTAGATATGCTTTAACAATTGATTTACTAATATTACTATTATTTTAACTAATACATATACTACCTGTATCTTTCGCAGGGAATATCTTTTAATTTGGATGGCTATGCTGAACTAAAATAAACAGTTCAAGTCGGTTTCTTTATTAGTTTCTTTCAGCTTAGCATGAGACAAGACAAAGATAAGTGACAAATAGATGGGAAATATATAATTTTGGCTATACTGCACATTAGAGGAGGGGGGGGGGAGTATTTGGACAGTTTGAAGTTAGAAAACAATTTTTACTTCATAATATGCAGAATAATTGTACCTAACACATTTTGCATACAGACTTGCTATGTTTTACGTGATTTTATGGGATTATGTATTATGTGAATTTACTTTGTGGGCATCATGACATTGCCTTATACATTGTTGCTGTTATGCATAAGGATAGTATTTGACATTTTCGAATTTTTCAAGCTGAGAATTATCAAAAATCGTATGGTGAACTGTTTCCAAGGAAAGGATCAGTAGAGCAATGTAGATCAGTAGCCCTAAAGTACAGTTGAGCTTCCATTAACTGATTTTTCCTTTGAAAACAACTTAGCAAACGATTTCTGGCAATTGCCACAGAAGAGTAAAAATGTAACATAGAACTTCAAGGAGTTACAGCAATGCTATGTGCATTTTCGAGAGAACTTGGTCTCAACAACAGGACTAACCACAACGTCATCAGGATGGATCCTGATCCGTTTATTTTTTTTTCTTTCAAGATAGTTTTCGGTTCTAAGTCAAGACAGGAAACTGTAAACCTCTCGTTATGGGCTTTAGATCAAAACAAATTGATTGGTTATCGAGAATTTGTATTCTCTAGAATTTTGGCCCTGTTTGGTTCAAAATTGATGATTTGAATGCACAAAAAATAGAAAAGGGCACTTAGCTGCAGCGTGATCTATTTCACAACCAAAAAAAGCATATGATATTTTCATTTTTGTTCAAGTGAGTCATCTCTCAACATTCTATGACCACTGGTTGGATAGAATCACCCCCAAGTAAAAAGAACAAACGTTAGTGCTACCAAAGATAAAATTTGATTTTCCTAATTGTTCAACTTTACTTGAGTAGTAAACGTCAGTTCAACTACCCGTAAACTTCAAATACGGGTTTTCATTGGATTTGAATGGTATACTTTTATTTCAATTGGACATAATTTTTGAGGATTCCAGACTCTTTTATGAAATCCTAAAAATTTCTTCTTGTAATTTACAATTAGTTTTCAGTTGAATCTGAAAAAAAATTAGAATTTTGAAAACCGTGTTACATATGAAATATTTGTCCCAGGGCAGTTTACTTAAACACCTATTTTCTTAATTTGGCAACCAAGAGCCACGACTCATTCTTTACTATGTTCCAGCTACTGCTGCAACCATGATATTTGATGTTAATTAATGAAGAAATTAATGAAGGTTCCCATATGCCATTAAAATTCAGGAAAAGATCCATTTATAGCAACAAGTCATTAGGGTCACAATTGAAGTCACAGAACCATGCATTATTGTTCACTTTTTTCATCTTATTCATTTAATATGAACTTGGTTTACTAGAATTACTTTATATGTTTCTTTATGAGAATATGGAAAAAATAAATTTGCTTAAAACACATACCTGAAAATCCTCCTTGAAAAAGAACAATCATAGGAAGCACCAACAATGTTGGCACAATGTATTATCTAATTTTTTTTTTTTTTTTTGTATCTTAGACCAGGAAACTTTGTATCGAAGGAGTTGTCATAGAAACTTCAAAAAGGGCTCATTTGATTAGAAATTGGAAGGGCTTGTGCCGTTTTTAATAGTCAAAAGCGATTGGAAAGCAAACACAAAATTTTAAGATAGCCATTTTGTTCAACGTAGTTTAAAGTTCTGGAAATTAGGACTTTGAGGATTACATCCCCCCCCCCACAGCCCTCAGGGTAAGGGTTGTAAACTATACCCTGAGGGCATATAAGTTTTTTTTTTTATAGAAAGGGTTGTAAAAAGTTCAAAAAGGGCTCATTTGATTGGAAATTGTAAGGACTAGTACCCTTTTTAATAGTGGAAAATGATTGGGGGGGGCAACTAACCTCCCTCTCACGCTCACCATTTCCCCAAACACATCTAATCAAAATTTTGAGATAGCCATTTTGTTCAACGTAGTTAAAAGTTCTTGAAATTGTGTCTTTGAGGATGACAAACCCCCCACGCCCCTTAGGGCAAGGGGTTGTAATTTATGCCCTGGGGGCATATAAAGTTTTTATAGAAAGCATTGTCACAGAAACTTCAAAAAGGGCCCATTCAATCGGAAATTGAAAAGACTAGTGCCTTTTGAAAGGGCTAGTTGAAAGTGATTGGAGGGTAACTAACCCCCCTCTCATGCCCACCATTTCCCCAAATACATCCAATCAAAATATTGAGATAGCCATTTTGTTCAACGTAGATGAAAGTTCTGGAAATTAGGTCTTTGAGGATGACAACCACCCCCCCCCCCCCACACACACACACAACCCTCAGGGTAAGGGTTGTAAGTTATGCTCTGGGGGCATATAAGGTTTTTATAGAAAGGGTTGTTGTAGAAAGTTAAAAAAGGGCTCATTCAATTGGAAATTGAAAGAACTAGTGCCCTTTTTAATAGTAGAAAATGATTGGAGAGCAACAAACCTCCCTCTCACGCCCACCATTTCCGCAAGCACATCCAATCAAAATGTAAAGATAGCAATTTTTTTCAACGTACTTGAATGTTCTAGAAATTAGGTCTTTGAGGATGACAACCCCCCACAGCCCTCAGGGTAAGGGTTGTAAGTTATGCCCTGGGGGCATATAAGTTTTTTTTTATAGAAACGATGTTGTAGAAACTTAAAAAAGGGCTCATTCAATTGGAAACTGAGAGGAATAGTGCTCTTTTTAATAGTCGAAACTGACTGAAGGGCAACTAACCCCCCTCTCACACCCACCATTTCCACAAACACATCCAGTCAAAATTTTGAGATAGCCATTTTGTTCAATGAAGTTTAAAGTTTTGGAAATTAGATCTTTTAGGATGACACCCCCCCCCAACCCTCTTGGCAAGGGTTGTAAGTTATGCCCTCGGGCATTATAAGGGTTTTATAGAAAGCGTTGTTGTAGAAACTTCAAAAAGGTCTCACTGAATTCAGAACTGAAATGGCTAGTGCCCTTATTAAAAGTCAAAAACGATCAGAGGGCAAATACGCCCCCCACCCATCATTTCCCCAAACACTTCTGATCAACATTTTGATAGAGCCATTTTGTTGAACGTAGTTAGAGGGTCCGGAAATTATGTTTTTGAGTATGACAATCCCCTCACAGTCCTCAGGACTAAGGTTGTGAGTTATGCCCTGGGGGCATATATTTTTTTTTATAGAAAGCGTTGTCGTAAAAACTTCAAAAAGGGATCATTTGATTGGAAACTGAGAGGGCCATTGCCCCTTTTAATAGTCGAAAGTAATTGGAGGGAGAATCACCCCCCCCCTCCACACCTATCATTTTCCCAAATATTTCCAACAAACATTTTGATATGGACATTTTGTTCAACATAGTAGAAAGGTCTGGAAATTATGTCTTTGAGGATTACAAACCTCCCCCCATAGCCCCCAGAACAAGGGTCGTAATTTATACCCTTGGGGCATATAAGGTTTTTATAGAAATTTTTGTTGTAGAAGCTTCAAAAAGTGCTCATTTGATTAGAAATTGAGAGAACTAGTGCCTTTTTTTATTAAAGTGAAAAGAGGGCAAATGCCCCCCCCCATGCCCATCATTTCCCCAAACACGCCCAATCAAAATTTTGAGACAGCCATTTTGTTCAGCATATCAGAAAGGTCTGGAAATTATGTCTTTGAGGATAAGAAATCCCAGCCCTCAGGGCAAGGATTGTAAGTTATGCCAAGGGGACATATAAGGTTTTTATAGAAAGTGTGGTCACATAAAACTTTGGAGGGGGCTCATTGGATTGGTAATCAGATGCTCTAGTGCTCTTTTTAAGAGTCAGAGTGATCAGAGGGTAGCTAGCCCTCCCTTGCACTCACACACAGGTTGTATTGTCCAGAAATGCATCTGATAGAAATTTTTAGATAGCCATTCTATTCAAAATAGTCTAAATATCATATAACAAGGCTTTTGGGGTTGAACAAACCCCATAGACTACGGGCAAGGGTTTTAAGCTATGTCCAGGGGGTATTTAAGGTTTTTATGGAAGGGATGGTTGTTTGACTTTAGAAGAGGCTTAGTCTTTCTCCCTGAAAAAGACTATGTCAATATAAAACGAACAGGAATTAATTAAACAAAACTTTTTCCACAAAAAAAGTTTTTCAAAAAACAGTAAAGAACTCCATTAAACCAAGAATGAACAAAAATAGAAACAAATAATCTACCAAGCTTACAACTACCACTAATCAGAATCAATAAATAAATAAAACCCAAAACAAACAGAAATTAAAATAAATAACAGAGTCAAACTCAAAACGAGCAGAAATTAATATGAGCAGGATTCTAAACCCCACGCTTTCTAAAAGCCAGAATATAATTTGTACTTTAATGAAAAAAATTATTTTAAATGTTTTCACTTTTATAACTTAAAGAAATCAAAAATCAATTAGGATTTTAAGGAATAAATATCAGCATATGTATATTAAACTGACAGTGCACATTTTTTCCGTAATTCTTTTGAATTTTTTTCAGTAAAATACAAATTATATTCCAGCTTTTAGAAAGCATGGGGTTTAGAACACTACTCATATTAACTTCTGCTTGTTTTGAGTTCACTATGTTATTTATTTTTAATTTCTATTAGTTTTGGGTTTCATTTATTTATTGATACTAATTTGTGGTAGTTGTATGCTTGATAGATTATTTGATTCTATTTTTGTTCATTTTTGGTTTAATGGAGTTCTTTACTTTTTTTTAGAAACTTATTTTGTGGAAAAAGTTTTTTTTAAATAATCTTTATCAGAGAGGATCTTTTGTTTTCATGTTGATAGCATCTAGAATTTCTCTTCTGGCATACACTACCTTAATTTGGCAAAAGGAACTCAAAGCTTTTGGTTGCTTATATTATAATTTGGTTTCTATTTCTCTTCTTTTTTATGTTTATTTTAAATGTTGTACCAAATAAAATACACAAGATCTTGTGATTATCAAAGGGATTTGCTAGTATTGTCTATAACTAAAATATACTTAAATCTATTTTCTCAGTTCAAAGTTTAAAATAATTTAATGCTTTTTGCATCTCAGCATCCCAAATTACCTAGCTCCACCAGTACTTCTTAGATCATATGACTTTTTGGATTTGTCTTCTTCTTTTGGAATGGTTGTGGGTGTAAACTCTTCATCTGTATCACTTACAGACATTTCTTCTGCATTTTCTTCCTGTTTCCTTATTGGTTGATGTGGTGATTGTTGAAAACCACTCATTGTACTAGCATCTTCATCTAAGAAAGTGGAAATTGCAACCTAAAATAATGCACTTGAAAAATGCTTGCTGTTAATTAAAAAAAAAAATTAGAATTATGTTTGAATGGATCAGTGTTAAAGTAGACCAATAATCTGGAAGATTAGGATACAGGCTTCTAAAGTTAAGTAACTGACAATGAATCCTTTACTTTTGATTATAATTTTATAAGGCCAATCAACAGCTCTGTGTCCAATTTACACTGAGAAGTAAAACATACTTCTAATAAAGCAGCAAGTTTTCTGCAAAGGGGAATTTTCCTTAAATTTCCATTTTTTAAGATTGTAGTCATGCACCATGGGTCAACTAGTTGGTAAATAAAACCCTTCCAGTTATCCATTAATTACATCATGAATGCTTTCAGCAAAGAACCATAAAACTTTAGTATAAAGACCAGAGGTTGAGGAGGGGCAAGTGATATGTGATATATGATATAATTTATATTGGTTTTAAATTTTAAGGCCACTCTTTACTTTCATTCAAGAAAACCTTTTTTTTTATTTAACAGAAGGAAATCTGGCTCCAATAAAGAAGGGAAAGGCAGTATTGGATCCTCCAAAAAATAGACTCAGGCAAAGGACCAAAGAATTTTTTTCTGAACAGCTTGAAGAACAAAACTGCCTTGAACAGCTTGAAGTCCTTGGGCAAAGGGGAACATAATGTCTAGCAAACTTTTAGATTGGAGGGCCAACAGCTCCCTGGGCCAACAACTATTTTCTACTTGACTGAAAACTTGCATCCTTAAGTTCTTGGAGCATGAGAACCCCAACACACACAAAAAAAAAACTTGAAAAGGAAATTTAGACTCCCAAAAATGGCCACATTATAAATAAATTTCTTTTGTATTTTTTCTTTTTTTGTATATCATTTGTATGTGTTTTTTCACTCATTTTTTTTTCCTGTTGATTAAGGCTTTTGGACAAGAATCCAAAATATATGGACTTTTATTAGTGATTGCAAAAAAAGTTTTCTTTTTTTCAAAGTTCATTAAGTTAACTAAAACTTTCAGCCATTGCAATAATTTCATTTCATTCAAAGTATAAATACAACTTGTCAAAGCTGACTGTTATGGTTCCAAAATACAGCTGTATTTATACCTTTACATACAGGAATCCTTTCTTTAGAAACTTCCAGACCTAGATCTTGTGGTAGAGGTAAGTGGTATATGCAGGGATGGGGTATAGGGTGGGATGCTGTACTTATATGTCATATATCATTCTTTAAAAACCCTAATAAAGCCACCTAGTATAGTTCATTCAATAGCAAACATGACAGTTTTATCGTTTTGGTAAGTTGCTATTTTTGTTTTTGAGAAAATTGACTTCAAAGTTTCAGTATACCCCAAAAAAATATTTGGGCAATAGTTTTTTGTGCTGTATTTTGTAATGGTTTGCAGAAATTGTGTGTGTAAGATAGCAAACAAAAGCTAAAGCATCAGGCCAAGTTGTGTGGCCATCTTGTGGAAAAATATGCAACAGTAAAACAAAATGGACATAATTTGCAAGTAGAGGTCACATGGTATATACTGGGACAAGGACAAGTCGTATGTAGTGGGACATGATATACTGCATGTTGGAACCTTTAGTTCTTGTTTTTAAGATAAATGTCCTTTCTTTTTCTCTTTTTTGGTTTGTGATTATCCCCTTTCCTCTTTGTGGTGATCTCTTAGTAGTGGTAACACCATTTTCTTTTATTGTGCAGGCAGTTAAAGGTCACAAATTGTAACTATGTAATTCTATAGGTGAGTCACCCCAGCTAAAAGTTTATTTTTGGATAGCAAATTTTGGTTGAAAATGGTAATGAAGTTGATTCATTTGACTTGATGTTGCAACTGGTGAAGACTTGGATTGGCCTTGGGAGTTACTCTGACTCCAAAGTACCACCTGGTTACTCCAATAGAATTAGAGATTCTCCAAGAGTGGTGTAGGCATATTATTAACATCCTCATCTCCCCCCCCCCCACCAGCAATATCACATGAATTTTTACAGTTCAGTCCACACATTGCATCTTTTCTTATCTGTTTTTACTTGTATCCTAATGATAAAAATAGCTTATACATTTTTTTTTTCAAATTTGACATCAGAACAGAAGAAAATGCCACAATTTCTAAGAGCAAAGTGGGAGGAACATTCTAAATCAGTTGTTGAAAAGCAACTGATTACTGGGAGGGCAGTTGCACCCCCCCCCCAATAATAAAAAAAAATATAATTCATTAAGTAGCTTTAAAACTGTTGCTTGTTTTACATGTAAAATTTGCTCTTTACTTTGAGCAGATATTTTTTTTTTATTAATCCATGCTCATTTTTAACATAGAAAAAGGGGTCCATTACGCTTCACAATATGTTTGACATTAATATTTTTCAAGTATACTGCTATAGTATACTGCAATATATATATACTGTATATACTGATATAT